>VKOC01036094.1:0-13318 GCA_009364415.1 Spea multiplicata | reverse complement strand
TCTCCCCTCTAACTCCCTAACCCCCCCTTCTCAGGATCTCGCCGCCGCCCCGGTCACTTACCTTAAACTCCTGTGTTGGAAGCGTGAGGCGTTTGTCTCGGGTGCCGGCGCTTCACTGCTGAGCGCCGGCGTCTGACGTCATATGCCGGCGCCCAGCGTAAAGCGCCGGCACCCGAGACAAACGCTTATGGAGCATCTTCGCTCCATAAGACGCGGCTGATTTTTCATCCCACTTTGGGAGGAAAAAAACTGCGTCTTATGGAGCGAAAAATACGGTAAGTTTAACATATGCAGAGTATAAGCATGAGCCACTGTCATAAGCATATAAGAAATCCCCCAGTACTTTCAAGGTGGAGTGTAGGTGCCATCGAGGGACCGTCAACCAAGTGTGTAGCCTGGGTGGCTCTTCTATTTCTCTTCTATGGCCAATTAACTGATGACTCTTGGTCCCTGCAGTGTGGATTAGATGAGCTGTCAAAGAGATTAATCCTGGTTTTTGTAGGACTGTACTTGATTATGTATAGTAATTATATTATTGAATTGGTAGATGTGTTTACTTTGTTTTACTTTATCTTAAATTTCTCGATGTATGTTTTTTTTACATTTGTTTTGAATCACTTTGATAGGAAATAATTTTACTCTATTGCAATTAAGCTCCGCCCCATTTTTCACTGTTTTATCGCATAGCGCCTAGATTGCTGCTTATAAATATGTCCCATTTTTGGGTGACAGAAAATTGCTTTTCTTTACAGAGTACATAGGTGCCTTGCTTAATTGATACTAAAACACAGATATTATTATATACACAAGCATCTGCTATTGAATGGTTTAAAATTAATATTAAAGACAAGAATAAAATTACAAAAGGAAGAAGAGTAACAATTTCTAATACCCTGTATCACAGCCAGTTTAAAAGAACTGTCATTTATTTAATTGCAACATCTGTGTAAACTTCCAAGAGATACATTTGATATTGTAATGGTTTTGTGTTTTGCACTCATTGTAAAGTTTGAGACTATTAAAGCTGGAACATAATATATTAAAAGACTGAATTTGATCAGATGAAGTACATTGCTCCTACTTTTTTGATATGAACTTTTAAAACAGTGCGCTTACAGAGGAGTAGTTCTGTCATATCCCTTGGATAAATGTATTGGATGAATTTAAACATTACCCTACATCTGTAATATGCAAGGTTATTATTACATCTTTGTATTCTGAGTAAAATTGTATTTTTAAGTTAAAAAGTATATATTCTGTGTGTCAATCAATCTTAGGCTATTACAGTTACCAGGGGAAAAACAGAGATCCTAAAGTGCCTATTAGTTGGAGTAGAATCCTAACGGAAACCAAAACATTAATTTGAATGTCATTGTCAGACACATGCTGATAAATCTGCAACAAATTCTGAACCCTGTATCTGTCAAATGTACAGATGGCATTTTATTGAGATCATATATTAGGACAAGTGCCTAAATACAGTTACTTGTAATTATAGATATTCTAAAGGGCATGTAATCCTTTATGATAATTTATTATCATAATAAACACAATCTTCTTATTCTAAACTCTATTTCAATGGTGTGGTAAAATATGTATATATATTATTTACTTCAGCACCGCAAGCATTTCACATTTCTGGTCATTTTCTTTCTCAAATGAATTCTTTTAGAGTGGCATGGTTTGCCAGCCAACAGAAAAGTAGATGGCAGAGTGGTATGTTGTTAAGCCTCCTTAAGTAAAGACTAGTAGCACTAGGTCCCGTGGGGACCTCAATGTTCCTGCTTGTATTAAATCAATCAATAGTGGGCATCACACGGGGCCGATATAAGTCTCTGGTGGGCGCCAGGAAAAAAAATATAATAATACCCCTCTCTCACTGAGACCCAACTGTGTTTCCAACACATACACATTCATGTTGACACACAAACACTTATACATTATCATTCTAACGTACATACAGTCATACGTGCATTCACCCTCCCTGACCCTCATCCTCTCCTTCCTTCTCTCACTCATCTCCTTAGGTGAGCAGCCTTGCATGGTACGTGATCCCGCTACATTCAGGGTTAAGCAATCCACCTCAGGTGCCACTCGCAAAATGTGATACAAGCCAAGGTCAGGGTCACAGGACAGCAGCAAAACAAATAACAAGCCACAAGCGGGATACCAGCAGAACAGGATTAAATAATGCTGCAACACTGTAGCAGAGGCCACTGTAGCAGAGGCTGGTTAAAATAGTGCTGCTTATTTTAAGCAAATGTAAACATTTGTCATGTCAAGTTATACATTTCTGGCTACATCGTCCTAGCAAAATGTTATTCACCACGTGCCTGATGTAACACCGTCAATTAAAGCCAACAGGGTTATATATGAAAAGAAAATGAATAGAATAATTCAAAATTGAATTACATGATAACAGGGTCAGTTCTCAGGATCAGCTTTTTGAGCCTTTGGGCACATTGTTGTGTCTTCTAGCACAAGAAGCAGTAGATGGATTCTCTGCTCTACTGGATAATGATTAAGTTAGTGTATATTTGTGTACCGAGCCTAGGCACCATACATAAGACGTGCATGTATGTTATTAATAATATAATAATAATCATGTACTGTATTAGGAACCCAAAGATAGTGTGCATGGCGCAATTTATTTATGGTGATATATTAAGATCAAGTTTATTAAGAAAGACAATAAAGTTTGTGCTAAAGTGTTGGGAGCATTTTTGGTGCCTTCTGCCACTTCTTGAGTGTTTGTTATTGGTGTGCATTTTTTACATCTTGATTGATGATTAAGCAAGGATACAACTTATAAATGTATACATTATGTATATGCTTGACTTATGTAAATGGTCGGCAAGTCTAGTTTTCCTCGTTTTGCAGTGTCTTAATAACATAACTAAATGCAGAATAATCCAAAACATAGCACAGTTGCCTTCATGAAAAATAGCTTTGAAAACTTCATTTACTAGTCTTAATGCTTTTTTCTGAGGGTTACCATGGAAGACAAGTTAGGCATTGTCCCACGTTTCTCTGATTTGGAGCATGTGGGCTCCTATCCAAAGAATTTTCATGTTTTGATTATAATTCCGCATATTGCCAGCAGGGTTCTTAGATTATCATGGACTTTAGTGAACATTATCACACTAACACAATATTTTTGTGTTTTATTTATGGGCAATCTATACAGTCTTTTTGGTGAATAAGGTCATACATTTTAATATTAATTTTATTTAATGTAAAAATAACCCATCTCCTAACCTTTCAGCGTCTGCAGAGAACTTCTATTAGAAACACTCAACAGAACTGCTAAATCTCTTCCCTTTGTTGCTTACAAACACGCAATTAGAAAGCAATTCTTCAGAAGTGCCTCAGTTCAGTAAGTCTATGTTCCCCAATATTTGAATCATTATGAGGGAAGAACAGTATAAGATATTATGTGCTCTCATTTGCTATATGACCTTTTCACTTTTCAGTCTATGTTCAGAAACAATAAAATCAGTGCTAAGTAATTTAGAATTTCTATTATAGTATATAAGATGCAGAATTCAAACCAAGATTTAAAATATGTATGCTCCTAATCATAATAATTCCTTATGATTCACTACTTTTAAAGATGGAACTGCTGCTTGAATTCTAGTATGTTAGTTAATAACCTTAATATTTATCGGTGATGACACCCTATCCACTGACAAATGACTATATGCCATAGAATGAATAATAAATCATATTTACTTTTGAATGCGGTCATTGCATTTCCATCAGGCTTACTGCACATTAAAAAGGAAGATTATCCAGCCTGACACAACAAAAGTTCTGGTCTACATATGCCCAGACATTGTGCCAATTTTTTCATGTGTGAATGGTGAGTTAGAGCAAAGTTGGCTGGAGATAAAAGAAGGGAAAGACAGTTTATGAGATTGAGGTCTGGAATGTTGGCAAGATTTATCTAATTTCACCCAACTTGGAAAAAAAAATCAGGGAAAAAGCAAATAAGCAGCTTTGGGCAGTGATATAACACAGTTTAGAAACACTGGCATATTGCTATTTTAAAGAACACAATGCAATGTTTTATTATTTCACTTAGGTCTGCTGATTTGCAAAAGCTAATATACATGATTGAATGTTTTGATAAGATAGCAGAACAACCAGATAATACATTGAAAATGTCATTTGAAACAAAAATGAACAGTATTGTAATTATCTACTGAGCACCATATTAATAAATAGGATAAAATACTTGGCTGTGGCTCATAGTCCTATCTTCCTGATGAACTGGACCAAGCCAAACATTAGGCTCAGACCCCTTACCAGCTTGCCCAGCTATAGAACACATGTTTAGCTTGGCATTGGGGGAATAAAGTTATTTATTGTCCTTCAGTTGATTGAGCTGTGAAAGGGGGAGTCATTACCCTTTAATTTTACTTTAAATTAGACATAATATTACTGTGATCGGTGATAGATTATACACTCCCAGACCAATGGTCAATGGCAATATTATTTTTGAAGGTATGCACTTAACAAATGTGGATTTCCATTAACAAAAATCATGACGTGTAGTTGTTTCTAACAAAAGATAAACAATAGAAAGGTAAATTATTCCCTTAAATTGCCACCAGCAGCAGACATTTTACCTTTTGTCTCACTGTGTCACATTTATGTTAGATGACTGTCACATTACTGTCTCTACTTATACCAAATCTTACATTGTAATTGCGTTACCCAAAAGTTAATTCTACAGGACTTTAAGCCACAGCAGCTAGATAGTATAGATTTTTAATAAGCTCATCCTTTTTTTTCCACTGCCTCATTAATTCATGTTAACAGCATTGTTGTGACCTTTTCGAGATTTATGGTCATATCCAATGTCATTGCATCAAAGTAACTACAAAGGAAAGCATTTTCAGCAGTTCTAGTGGTGACAGAATTATTCTTGTGGTTCTATTTTATTTGACGGCATGACCCATAAACTAGTGGAGATAACCAAAGGGTACTGGGAGCATGTTTTCATCTGATAAACTTTAAAAAGTAAAAGCTGGCAAACAATATGCTTTTATTTTTTTCTACTCGTGAATCATAGAACTATTGCATATAGGCACACCACATGTGATCACTTAGACAGTAATATGAATATTATGTTTGACCTGCCTGTGCTTTAGATGAGAACAGGGAGCCATGGCTTTGAACTCCATCTTCTGTTTGATATTTTAGGTCTTTGGCTTGATTATTTAGGCTTAGCTTAGATCATTTTCCAATTTTCTGATTTTTTTTTACTTTGAAAATAACTGAATGCTCCACAATTAGAAAATACAGAAAGCTAGGAAACCATATTCAACCTTAATGTGCCTGAAAAATGATTGCTATCACCCTGAATCACAGTCAAAACCATCCGTGGTTACATTCAACAGCGAATGACTTTAACTGCATAAATGCATTAATAGCCAGGATCAATTAAAAACATCCAGGTTCTGTATAATGCTCCCTGACAGATGTAAGGTATATAAGTGCAGCTGTGACCAGATTAACATATGTATGAATTAATTACTACCTAAATCAGACTCAATGTCAACAGTTCTGACAAAGGAAAAACAAGAGTGAAATAATAATATTGGAAACACGCACCATCTAATGCGTATGTGAAAATGAAAGGTCATATTTTTAAACATTAATTTTATTTCACGTAAAAATACCCATCCCCTAACCTTTCTGTATATGTAGAAAATTGATATCACAAATGCTTACCAGAGGTGCTAAATCAATCCCTTTTGTTGGTTCTGTCTTCAGAAAGCAATGCATAGGTAATTAACCAAGCAGTGTTTCTGATTTTGCAGAGACAGGGACGCATAATGTCTACCACCTTGTCATTCAAAGGGCGCCACTTGTGGGAAATGCACCAATAATATCGGAAGCCATTGTTCCTTGTTTTTTGCCCAACAGAAATGTAAAATGGCGACTGGTTGAAGCAATGTGTGAAAAAAACTACCATGCACCAGCAGCCCCCAGTGTTTCAATGGAACTTGAATGGGATCCACAGACATGAATGGGGCTCATTTAAATCGAGTTTGCAGCAGCTATTAAACTATGTTTTTTTAAAAAAAATGCATTTCGGTTCACCACATGTAACTCAGGAAAAAATTCTAGGGTGTATTTGAAGCCATCATATTGTCACGGATTTCTGACACCACTTTTTTTCCTGATGATTGCCAAAGTTTTCTTAAAGAAGTTGTTTGGTTACAATAAATAAACACAATGTGAGCCATTTGCTTCAAGGTTTATTCAGGAAACAACCAGCTTATGTCACATGCATGCGGGACCACCCAAATGAACTGGGAGGGCATTGTGGCGTCAGTGATTGTTACAACTCACAGATCGATTTTTTCACGCTTCCACATTAGCTGGTTTTGGGCATTGAGCTTGCAATCGCAAGATGGGCCGGCAAAGTCTGGACTCCTGGCAGCTGTGGTATAGACTAAGAATGTGGAGAGTAGCGCATGATCAGCCTGCTATCTAAACTTGTTTGAAAATAACATTTACCAACAAATAATTCCACATTTTAAAAGTGTTATCATTTACTGTTATAATGCGCTCATTTATTTACAAGAAATGTTTGTGCTTCAGTGTTTACTGTCTCACGAAATAGATTTACATTTAAAATGCTTCCGTGTATGTTGTACACTTAATAGAGATGTTAATCAATCTTAGTTTGATGTTTCCCAATTTCAAAGAACTGGGAAGTCATTTTGATCTACTTACTTTTAATAATAAATTTAATAATAATCCGTTCTGTAGTCTATTTGTGACTTTTCCCCCCAAAAGAAATATATTTATATATGCACTAATACACTGGATCAGGATTTATGGGGGGGGTTCTACATCATTGATGTATGGTATAAACTAAAGTATTTATGAACTCACAATGGGATTCCATTGATAATAAATCCTAGGTATCTAATTCTGCTGCTTCATGACCCACAAGTTTGGTAAGCAGCCTGTGTACATCAGTTGTAGGACTATGATTGCCAAGGGGCTGGTATTTGCCCAGCTCAATTGTTTTTTGAAAGGTCAAACTGTTTTATATCCTGACTCCCTCCATAGAGAGACAGGTTTTGCTGGAAGAGGCTGCACTTTTGATGGATTCTCCAATGATAATCAATGCCAATACAGTTGGCACTGATTCACTGACAAAAACAAAGTACCAAACAGCCTTAATAATGGACAATATGAAGTACTCTGTAAATACTATAATACACATTCTTTACCTATAGAAAAAAAGCTCAAATGAGTTTTCAACCTAGAGGGAAGGCACCAAATAATATATATTTCTTTTTCCGGCTGTTTGTAATGGTCCTTGGAATTTATTTTGACATTTTAATCATTAGCATAACATTTGTTAGTGTATAAAAACACCATAGCATTGTAAAACAACTGTTCTCTTTTGGAATGGAATGTCATTACACATTTTCGACTGATCATACAGAATAATAAATATTATTTACATTTGTTGATTACCAGTATATGAGTACTTAGAATACAATATTTATTAATAAGGTGAATTTGGGGTGATTTCAATACATTTTCATTGGCCTCTGAGTCTCAGATAGGCATACCTAGGAACTCTCTGGTTTGGCCCGCAGAACGCCAGGAGAAGCACGATTCTCCGGTTCTCCCGGGGTTTACACTCCCCACTCTCCACCGATTTCCGCTTTAAATGGGAGTGTTTCCTGATGTCAGTGGGCAGTGCTGGTCACGTGCTGCAAGGGCTCTGGGTAGATGGAGCCCAAAAGTCCCCATGTATGCCGATAGTATAGTAGTTATATCCATGAATGCCAAAAAAATCACATGTAGTCACAAATATGCTGGCTGTCTGCTCGGCTGGCTGTCTGCTCAGTGACAGAGGGCACTTAAAATTCCCCATACTTTCCAAGTGACTTCAGATACTATTATTATGGCATTGCTTTCCGGTTTATTTTTAGCTGTTTTGTTATACAAGTCCATGTGTTTTTTCTGGACATTTTTATTAGTATGACTTGGATTTTTTGCTGGTATATGTAAATTAAATGATACTTCAATTTAGCTCTGGTTGTACTTTTGCAAAAGCACATTCAATTCATCTCATGAATAAATCTGTTGGTAAAATGCTAGTGTCATCAATCATTGTACAAGTTGATACCAGCAGTACATAGGATTTAGTTAAAAAAAAACACACGAATAGAAAGATGCATTGTGTTCTTGATAAGCTACTATAAAAATACTTTGGAGGATGTGTATCTAGCTTCCTTGATGGTATGTCAGGCTGCATCAAATTCAGAACCCCGCTTGTTTTACAGAACATGACTTGGGAAGCAGATAGAATTATATACATCAGACAACTAAGGCGTTATTTACTTATGGATTTGTTTATAGCCAAGGAAAACCTTTAGACAACTGGTCAATGTTATCTTCAGTTATTCTAATTTAAAAGTCAGGGAAAGAACATTTTAATGTCACTCCTGTACCTTATATTCCCATATGCCAAAACGGCTTAAGCTGATTTTGTCACCCTAGTGTGTGAAAAACAAATACAATTTTCGGTATATGGTGCTAGAACGAAATGTACCAATCACAGAAAAGGATTGTAACTTTATTAATGAATTTAATGGGGGCTAATACCCCTGATATTTTAATAACCATTGCTGCTGTGGGGGAATGTACCTAATGTGCTTTATCGAATGCCTTTTTAGAACGTACAGGTACGTCCTTAGGGGACTAAAGGGTTTAATGTGTAGTAATCTTATTGTCAAATTGTATCTTGTAAATGTTAATGTTATTGCTCATTTTCACCTTTCCTGTAACAGTGGACAGTGCTACAGAATCTGCTAGCACTGTATAAATAAATGTAATAATATAACGGAACTGATCCCCCTCAGACAGCATTTACTGTGTAACGGCAGAATAGTTGATGAGCAGGCCTCTGATATCCAGCTACTCTGCTGTTCATGGGGTGAGCCAAGCACAGGACATACTGATACCGTTAAGATAATAAATAGAGCATAAAATAAAAATGTAGTGTTAAATATATTTAATTCTCATAGGGGACATAAATACAACACTCTTTTTAAACCATGAAAAAATAATTCAGTGTGGGTTTAATATATTTTCTTGCTTTACTCATTTCCTTTACTATTTTCTGTCTTGTGATCTTTCACAGTGCTCCCAAGTGGGGACACACCGTAGAACAGGCGGCTGCCCGTCCTTGGTTGACCGTCTCAAATTTGTTTTGGGTGATATTTTATCATTTCGGGTTCTCTTGGGGCTCACCCCAAGTGTAAAAGTGAATACAGACATGGACAGCCTTGCTCTCAAGTTTCTAGAATGTATGCCTGGGGTTGTTCGCTCCCTTGTGCAGAGGAAATTTTGGTTCTTGGCTGCCTTTGGGGTAGGATTAGGCTGATATACTAATGGAGATTTTTCCTCTGTAATAGTACAAGAGAGCTGAAACTTGAGATGCTCCCAACACACGACACACCGTAGGACTGGCTATAAAGGGAAAAAAATGTATGATATTTTATCCTTCCACAAAAACATCTCGGTTTTTTTGTGAAACAAATATCAAAACACTAAATTAATTTTTATATATAAATAATTATATTCATGTAAGCATCTATAAACTATGTGCTAATATGTCCAAACAAGAATGATTATTTGGCAAAGGTCATAATGAGGTAAAATTTTATTTTATGCACATTAACCCACTCTTTATTCAATAACAACCCAGGGATATTTTGTCTTATAATACTAATTGTTCTTTAAGTTATATTTTTATGTAAGGCTTCTGTTCTTTGTGTCTGGCATTCAAATACATATTATGCTCAGTAGAAAGAGTTTTCTGTTTACAGTACGCTTACCACTTGGAATAATTTCAAATGATTTAAATATAAAGGCTCACAGAGAGTCCGAACAATACAGATGTTAGAGAGTATTCATAAAATCAGGAATTGACACAGAATTTAACACCCACAGTTCACTGTTTTCAATGTCTTGCAAATTAACTTAAAATATATTATAGTTTATGAACTTTTAGTTGCTGAGGCTTGTCCACTTCAGTATAATTCCATTTTGAATATGTAGCGATAATGTGTCAAGGGGATTAATATCATGTAATTTGTTTTATACCATTATGTAGCACAAATACAGAACAATGTGCAGGTTAACATTTATTGAGTAATTCAACAGTTGCAATAGGGTTCACATATTTTACTTACATTCTCCCCATGCACTAAAATCACAACAGTAGAGTTTATGCAACGGTGGCCTTTTCAACAACCTGTCTACTAGAAGTAGATACTTATACAGTAGCATATTTTAAACACACATATATCTTAGGTTACCCTATTTATAATTTTTGCGCTATTATTTATTGTGTAATATATAGTGCTGTGAAAAAAGTATTTGCCCCTTCCTCGTTTCTTCTATTTTTGACTATTTGTAACACTCAAATGTTTCAGACTAGATTAATTTCAATATTAAACAAAGATAACTTGATTAAACAAGTCCAGTTGAAACAAAATCCAGTTGAAAAGTAATTGCCCCCTTAGTTAGTAAATAAAACAATTAACCACATTTCATTGATAATTGGGTCCAGTTTCGCTAGACACACAGGTATGGTTACTGCTAGTCCTGCTAAATCTCAACATCAATTAAATAAAATCTGTCTTGCAAAGTGAAGTGGGCTAAATGGGCTCAAAAAAGCAGCAATGACGGGATCTAAAGAAATTCAAGAAAAGAAGCAAAGTCATTGATATTAATAGTCTGGAAAGGGTTACAAAGTCATCTCTGTGACTCCAGTGAACCACATTGAGAGACATTATCTACAAATGGAGAAAACTCGGCACAGCAGTGAACCTTTCCAGGAGTGGCCTGCCTACCAAATTTATTCAAGAGCACTTTGACGACTAATTCAGGAGGTCAGAAAAAAAACCAGACTAACATCTAAAGAACTTATTTGCCTAAGTTAATGTCTGTGTTCACGATTCCACAATGGGAGAATTGCAAGGCAAGAAACACTGCTGACCAGAAAGAACACAAAGACTTGTCTCACATTTGCCAAAATAAAATTCGATGACCCCTAAGACTTTAGGGATAATATTCTGTGGACAAAGGTGAAACGTTTTAGAAGTCATGGGTCCCGTTAAGATAACACAGCGTTCCACAATAAGAACATTATACCAACAGTCAAATACAGTGGTGGTAGTGTGATGATCTGGGGCTGCTTTGCTGCTTCAAAACCTGGGCCACTTGATAAATGATGGAACCAGACATTTTGCTCTCTGGAAAGAGAATGTCCTGCAATAATTTGAAGCATGCAAGAAAGTACACCTCTGAATTGCTCAAGATAAACAAAATTAAGGTTTTGGAGTGGCCTAGTCCAAGTCCTGACTTAAATATGATTAAAATGCTGTGGCATGACCTTAAAAAAGCAGTTCACGCTCGAAAACCTTTCAATGTGCCTGAACTAAAACAATTCCGCCAAGAAGAAAAGGCCAAAATTCCTCCACAGCGATGTAAAGGACTCATTGCCAGTTATCACAAACATTTGATTGCAGTTGTCCATGCAAGGGTGACACAACAATTTCTTGGGATTAGGGGGGGTAGTTAATTTTTACATGGGTAACATAGGTTTTGATTAACTCTTTAACTTCAGCAAATAAAAATATAATGGAAAAGCTGCACTTTCTGTTTACTCATGTTGTCATACAGGGCCGCCTCGAAGTGGATGCATTGGGTGCACGGCACCCAGGCAGCAGGGATCAGAGAAAAGAAAGGGGCTGCTGAGCAGAAAAAGTTTTCAGCAACCACTCGGTACGCCTCTGTCTCCTCTGCTCCTAGCCGCCACCTGGCTCGGCGCTTCCCTGACTGCTGTCGTGGGAGTGCGAGGCCTCTGTCTCGGACACAGTAAAGAAAGGGAAAGGATAGACAGTGAGAAGCGGGGGGGGAGTTTAGAAGAAAAGGGGATAGTAAAAATATAGAAATAAATAAAGAGAAACATATAGGGGAGATATAATGAGGAGGACAGTTACCATGTGTGCAGTCTGGGTGCTGAGGCAAGTCCTCTGAGTGCAATGTTGGTGCTGCTGCAAGTCCATTGAGTGAATTCTGGGTACTGGGTAAGTCCTGTGAGTGCAATCTGTGTACTGCAGTAAATCATGTGCATGCAACCTGGGTGCTGTGGCAAGCCCTATGAGCATGATCTGGGTGCTGGGCAAATCCTGTGTGGATTTAATCTGGGTGCTAGGGCTTGGCTTGGGTGTGCGACCATGAATACTAATGTGCTTTTCTTCTATCTAGTCATTTTTATATACTTAAACTGACCCTTAATAATGTATCGCTATTGGGCTCAATACAGCTATTTTGTGTAAAAACTAGGAAAGTTTGAACCAATGGCCCGGCACACAAAATGAAAAAGTGATATTAATAACTCATGTGATATTGGGAGTTGTACTGTGCTGTACCATTGTTAGTGTCTGGCTTAGTAAATAGTGATGGGAGATTTGCTGTACCATCGTCTGTGTCTATCTTGCTGTAATGATAAGAGATACAACCGCCAGGCTCAGTATATATTGATGATACATTTTGTATCACCCTCAGTGTCAAAATGTGATTAAATCACTGGGTTTGGGAAAATTTGCTTTACTATTTTGTAAAGTTCTAATATCATAAATTCCCTTGTTATTTATTTACTTTATTTATCTACTTTTCCTCTGTATAAATATAGTGGGGGCACAGTTTTCTGTTCTTGTCTCACATGCAATAAGATCTAGCTTTTGCACCTCTTGCTCAGCTAGTTCTTTAAAGTCAAAGCGATGGATATCACTGACACATTTAGTGTAATAGTGTTTGGGGGCAAAGGTATCACTGACAACCTGTTTGGACCCAAAATGACACTGACAAGCTGTTTGGGGAAACAGCTGGCACTATGGAAAGTGAGTGACATGTTACACAGTGAAGTCCAGAGGCCCAAAGAGATGAAGTAGAAAATGGGTGTGGTTAAAGGGCTTATATTTGTTAAGGGGAGGAATTAGCAATATTGCCACACCCACCTGGTGGGCACAAAAAATATTTTTGCACCCGGGCATCAGTGACCCTAGGCTCAGCCCTGTTGTTGTCTTATACTAAAATTAGCAAGAAAGGGGCAAATAATTTTTAATATCGCTGTCAGCATAGAATTATGTTTGATCCCAATTCGTTGATTTGTTCCAATAAAGAAATATGTGTATATTTACCATACCATACAGTAACAGATGCACGCTAACATCTTTTAATCAGTTACTCTTACAGTAACTTC
>VKOC01036090.1:0-11049 GCA_009364415.1 Spea multiplicata | reverse complement strand
TAGTGTGAGAAGGGGGTAGCGAGAGGGTAGATAGTGTGAGAAGGGAGGGGGTAGATAGTGTGTGAGAGGGCTTGGATAGTGTCAGAAGGGGGAGAGGGGGTGTGAGAGATGGGGAGAAAGTGGGGATCTGATGGGGAAACATGCTGTCCCCCTCAGATTTTTAGGGGTTCCTATACCCATGGTCTTGCCCCAGTACCAAGATTGCATTACAAACCGGCACCGAGACGAGCTAGAGGGCTCGCAGAGGAGAGTGCTTCAAAAGTGCCGTCTGGGGCAATTGCCCCACTCTGCTCCATGGTAGGGCCGGCACCCACTAACATAACCAGACATTAACATGCCTATCTAACACACATTTAACAGACACATGAATGGGAAAGTGATTGGTTGAGGTGAAACAGGGGGACTGTTAAAAGAGGCAGAGGTGGCACAGGCAAGCTGCTTCAGAGGCAAAGGTAGCACAGGCAGGCTGGTTTAGGGGCAGAGGTGGCACAGTTCATTTATTTTTTCGTATTTCTAGTTTTTTCCCAGTTTACATACAGTGAACAAATTTGTGAAATAAATGTATTGCCAACATCAATTGGTTTGTGGGTGTCTTTACAAGTATGTGTGTGAGGGGTGCCACATACAGGATCTGCCCCGGTTGTCAAATACTCTAGGTATGCCCCTGCCATACACATATACATGCAGCCTATTACCCTGTGAAGCCTCAGTCTGTCTTTGATGAAGCTTGCCCAGCATGATCCCGCCTACTCCTTAGGGACATAAAGAGGTAAGTCTGGATGTCAGGACTTACCTCTTTATCTCCTCACCCGAAGCATGCCTCTGTCTATCTCAAGGGGGGCTATTGCTGCGCCAGAAGAATATCAATGAAGCAGTGAGACTGAGATCTAAAAAGACCCTATGGTTCTTTTATTTAGGGCCGGTTAAAGGGAGACCCATGATCTGGCCCTGATCCTCCAGCGGATCTTGTCCATTGCGGGGGGGGGGGGGGGGCCGATTGCCCCAAAATAGATCTGTGCTCTAGGGGGATTATAGAGTGATCAATGTATAAACAGCTGTCCAGTTCTTAATGAGACTGGAGAAGGAGACATCCCTTTACGTCTTCTGGCATTGCCTGTTTGCACAGGTTTTTTTAAGAGCCTGGTACCTAATGGGCTATGCAAAGGACACTTTATGGTTTGCCAGGAACTGCCTGATGATGAAGATTTTAGTGCAATATTGTTGCTTGCTGGGGGACTACTATCTCATGGATCCTCCCTCTATTTACCCCACCTTGCCTCAAGCACACATTCTACACCTACCCTTGTCACAACACCACCCCCTTTTCTCAGGTCTGTTTCCAATGTACCAAACCATATGTAATGCGCTTCTCATTTCCTCCTTCCTCATGTTGTCCGCATTTTCATTCTTCTTTCTTTCTTACTTTTCAGTAATCTCTTTCTCCTGATGATAAGCTGAGTTAACCTGGGCTCCAGGAGCACTTCTGTATTAGGGCAGAGCCTCAGCGAGAACCACCGAGCAAACCTCTGCCCCAATTTAAGGAAGCAATCTGATGCAGAAGTGCTCCAGCATGCCAGAATAAACAGAAAGCTGCATGAGGTGGCTGTAAGGGTGTAAATGAAGGAGGGGAAAGTGAGTGAGTGAGTGGGTAATAGAGAGAGTGTGTGAAAGAGATGGTAGGAAAGGGAGAATGTATATATAAAAGGGAGAGTGCATGTGTGTGTGTTCGTATGAAAGATGAAGGGCTCTGAGAAAGATAAGGATGTCAGATGGGAAGTGCGATAGGAGTGTTGGGTGATTAGTAGGTGGGATGCGATTTATTATTGATGTGAAGGAGTGTGGAGAGATGTGTGATACTGTAAGTGAGAGGAAGTGAGATGTGAGAAAGTGAAATGTGATATTATAGGTGTGAGGGAGTGAGGTGTGATGTGTTATACGTGCAAGGGAGTAAGTTGTTATATGTGATAGGGGTGAGGGAGTTGTGAGTTGTGTGTGATAGGTGAGACGGGGGTGATATGTTATGGGAGTGATGTATGATAGGGGTGAGGAAATGAGGTGTGATAGGGGTCTGTGATATGTGACAGGTGTGACAGGAGTGAGGTTTGATAGGAGTGAAGTGCATTGATTGAAGCTGTTTTAGTGAGTGTCGATCTGTTTTGGTCAGTGTGTGTCCTAGTGCGTATATTCGTTACTAGGTACGGGGCCACACATCCTTACCTGCTCCATGGGCCAGAAGAGGCCAGCCATCCCCTGGTGTTATGTTATTGTGTATGTGTATGGATGTCAGTGTATTTTAGTATATTTGTGTAAGTATATGAGTGTGTGT
Organism: Spea multiplicata; assembly: GCA_009364415.1. Taxonomy (NCBI): domain Eukaryota; kingdom Metazoa; phylum Chordata; class Amphibia; order Anura; family Pelobatidae; genus Spea; species Spea multiplicata. Next base: position 8,723 of record VKOC01036090.1, on the reverse strand, counting down.
AAGTATGTAAATTTACATAGGTATTTTATTGTATTTGTGTTGATGCATGTGTAAGTTAGTCTGTGTTAGTATGTGTGTATGTTAGGGTATGTAAGTATTTACTGTGTGTGTCTTAGTATGTATGTAGGTATGTCAGTATATTCCTGTGTCTGTAAGTATGTAGCGTGTATGTAGGCAGAACTTGGGGGGCCCAACTTTCTGTTTGCAGGGAGGCCCTGCCATTTTTACACCAATGCCCAAAATACAACCACATGGGTTGCTAACAAATCCCCGAATTTAATAGTCAGTCCCAATGCACTAAATAAAAACTGTGCTGACAATTTTATGTGTGATAAATGTTTTTAAGTTTAAAAAGTTACAGAAATAAAAATAAAGTACAAATACGTACTCAAACTCCTAGTACCCCTCCCACAAGAAATATGCATTAAAAAAACCTTCCCTGCTAGGATAATAGAGAAAAATAGTTTTCTCTGTTTTTTAAGATACCACTCATACTTAAATGATGGCTCATACATATGACAATGGTATCAAATGAAAACTTTATCTCTCCTCAGAAAAACAATATATAAATTGTGTGGGTACGCTAAACATAAAAAAGAATCATAATTGAACAAACATATAGTAAAAGCGTAAAGAAAAATAAAAAGCTTCAGCCACTAGGGTGGCCAAACCCCCATTCATGAAGGTGTTAAAGATACTGGTAGTTCCAGGGAAAGCAGTTGGAGGGCAATTGTCACAAAACTAACACAAAAAATGGTAGAAAGGTTGCAATGTAAACAGATATGAGACATCTAAAAAAAACAAGCAAGATTCATATCAGTTAAAGTCTCCAGTGCATGATTAGACTGATTAAACTGCGCTGAAAACTTTGCATGGTTTATCTTTAGCACGTAGAATGGGTGTTTTGACCTTTTTCTCACATGTAGATATCAATCTAAGTTTACTTTATGCCATAATCCATAGACCATGTAGCGTTCTTTGATTTAGCAAAATTGCAGATGTCGAGCCAAACAAGCAGTCCTAGAAAAAAGTAGAGAATGAATGGCTTTTTTGGTCAGAGCAAACAACGTAAACATCTGGAAGTGTGAATGGGATGCCCACTAGGGTTGGGTGAGGGGGTGAGGAGGCACTACTTGTTACTTATTGAAATATAGAACTAATTGTGAAGCAACACTTGGTTCACGAAACAAATATTGGACCCAGGGAAACAGCCAAGCTTATTATGTGAGCTTATATATACATTAAAGGGGAACCTTTTTTATCAGCATCAGATTTCAAATATGTTTTTAAAAATGTTATGTCATGGCTTGGTCATAATAAATTGCAGGACACACTAATGAAAAATCAGCTCAGTGTGGTATCTGAGCAGGGAAATCACCCATAATCACATTACTGCCCAACAATTGCAGCCTCCAGGGCTATTGGGAAAAATTAAATGAATCACTCTATATAGCACTGTATTTAATGCTCAATAAGAAAAGTTCCAACTTTAAACAAAGAAGTATGTTTATTACAGTGAGGGTTGTAAAGCTCTAAAATGCATTGTCCATTAAGTTGCTGACCTTGCCAGTTGTGATCTGAAAATGGAATACACATTTTATGTAAATAACGGACAATAAGGAATACTTGGACTATCCTTGGGAGCACAAATATTTTTTTCTTTTCTGGAGACATAAATTTAGGAGGGGGTTTTGCTTTCTTTCAATTTGATCACTCCTGTTTTTGATATCTTGAAAATGTTAAACTTTATCAACTTCATTTGGTCAACCTTACCATTTAATTATATAAATGTAACTAAACAACATAAAAACTTGATGAGGTGAAACTAGAGGTAGTTGGGGATTTTTTTTGAAATAATAAATCAGAAGAGCACATTAAGAGTCTGCTCAGATGCGGTAAATGTCCAGATGTTGGTGTTTTAAGGCACTTTTTTATTACTTATATTCTCAATAGCTTTCTACAATATTTTTGAATTCAGCACAGTCATTCACGCAGAGTTAATTCATTAGGGCTGCAATTATTAAAATAAACACCTGCAAACAACATATTCCCCATAAGATCACTTCAGACATCATATGCACTTTAATGCATATAAAGCTCAGTGTCCCTTTTGATTTAGCATTTTTTCCCTTCCAAATGCATTAAATTGCACTAATTTCCCTGGCTTGCAGGAGGAACATTCAGTCAAATTTCCTGCTTACCAATGCATATATACCGGTATTCTTCTTTGATGTGGTTGAGACATTGCAGCACGACTTTAAAAAGGAAACACCACCACTACAAAATATATTTACATATTACATATTTATATATATATATATCATCTAAGGAAACACTGCAGTCTAATTGTCTTTTTAAAATAATGCATCTAGTGATTAATAGCATTGTACTCAAACATTCTACGCTGTTGGACCTATTTCCAAGTACTTTTTTCCTTTACCATGCCCTTTAATTTCTGCCTATTCGCGTAGTTTATTTTTACCTCCATCCATACGCAGCAAAGCTCTGAGCTAATAATATGATTTTACATTGTCTGCTGACTATATCCCTAGTGCTTCACATTGCACACAAAGAAAGGTCATTGCGGAAGGAACCAGATATCAGGGTAAGGCCCTGTAACTACAATTAGGTATTTATTTTTACATATATACAAAACAGGGGACCTTACAATCTAATCCAACAAATCCGGAGAAGGCGTTAAATTGCTTGAGATTCTCTTTTGGGTTAAAATGCAAAGCAGCACTTACTATATGGTAAGCAATATAGCCATGAAAAATTACATTGGACCGAATCCTCAATATTTATGCCTTAGATGGCTTAAGTATTTTTTTAATGGTATTCGCTGGGTATGTGCTAAATTCGTGCTTTGTTTGTCTCACTTTTCCTAAAGAAATAGATAAAATAATCATATATTTGAATGGAAAATGTGATGACCAAATTGAAATGTATTTTTTAGCTCATGGGTAGGCAGGCAGCTTGAACAGGCCCGGGCAACTTTAACACTGCCATCATGTCCATATGGACCAAAATCTCTGAGGAATGTTTCCAGCACCTTGTAAAAAGTATGCCACGAAGAATGAAGGCAGGTCTGGAGGCAAAAAGGGAGTCCAACCCAGTACTAGCAAGATGTACCTAATAAAGTAGCCAGTGAGTGTATATATAAATATTAGACCCTGCTGCCAATATATATTAATATTAGACCCTGCTGCCAAAATCTATGCTACCAGACTATCCAGTCAGTGCAGTCTTGACTCCTTCTGACCGTACCGTGACTTTGAGAGGTCCTCTTCCCCGTAATCATCCCCAGAGTTCCTTTGTCCTCTCACTCATTTATTCTCACTCTTTATTTATTTCAATATTCTTACTACCCTCCCTTCTCACTATCTACCCTCTCCACCTTTTCTCACTACCTACCCCCTCTCCCCTTCTCATTATCTACTCCCTCTCCCCTTCTTACTATCTTCCCCTATCTTCAAACGACAGCCGGATCTCCCGTACAGCGGCAGAGATGTGTCCCTGCCACTGCAAGAAGGGCAGGACGTACCAGTACGTCCATAGGGGATTCTTGAGATGCGTTTTTGGACGTACCGTTACATCCATAGGGGACTGAAGGGGTTAAAAGGCATATATGGGGCAGAGTGGCATATAGAGGGTATAAGGCATATCTGGGAGGCAGATTTTTTTCAATCATAGTTTTTACTAAATATGAAAAATAATTTACATGTGAATTGATATTTGCTAGTTAAACTTTTTTCCTATAGGGTAGTCTTATATTCAGACTTTTTCTTTTGTTCCTAAATTAATATAAAGGGGTCGTTGTATAATTGATCAAATTCAGTAAATGCATCCTTTTATGGTAGTATGTACAAGATTTATGTGATTTAACAATCTTCCATCTTGTAATAAATATATTGCTTAAGCATATGATGAGTACACATGTGTTGGCTGTATGCAACCCATATATAGATTGTATATGTTCCTTTTTAAGAACCATGTTCTCCCATGCAACCCATGTCCCATCTGCAGTTTAATTCCCATGTGCCTTCTGTGATTATCATTTTTAGTTTTCTGCTTTTTGCTATGGAAACCCCCACTTCTCTCTCTCCCATCGAAGCTTGAAAACACTCATTGTATAATGTATTCACTAACACAAATTGAATTTTTTTTCTTTTATGTGTAGTATACACTTTAGATTGTTAGCTATCATGAACAGAGCCTTTATTACTGCTTATCTTGTGAACTGTTTAACCATAAGACCCAATTCAGTTGTAATGTATAGCATTGAAAATAAATAGTTCCAACTTAAAGTGTTACATTTTAAAGAATTGTACTAAACTATCTAGGTAGATTTTATATTTTTTTCCAGAATGCGTTGCATACACAATGAAAATATCTTGGGTTGCATTTAATGCCGGTTATATATGAAAAGGGAGATAAAAGAGCATATCGATATTCCCAGATTCATTAAAATTGAATCTTTCAAGCTTTGCACCAGAATACCTTTCCCACATAGCTGTTTTGAATCTACAATTATTTTAGTTTAAATTAAAAGTGCGATTACAGTGAAGGTAAAATATATTTGATTCCTTGCTGATTTCTAAGTTTGCCCAGTGAACAAAGATATGATCAGTGTATATATTTTAATGGTAGGTTTATTTGAACTATGAGAGAGAAAAACTACAGAATAATGCATTTCAAATGAATTACAAATTGATTTGCATTTTACCTAGTAAAATAAGTATTTGACCCACTTGCAAAACAAGACTTTGTACTTGGTGGCAAAACCCTTGTTGGCAATCACAGAGGTCAGACGTTTCTTGTAGTTGGCCACCAGGTTTGCACACATCTCAGGAGGGATTTTGTCCCACTCCTTTCTGCAGATGCTCTCCAAGTCATTAAGGTTTCAAGGCTGACGTTTGGCAACTCGAACCTTCAGCTCCCTGCACAGATTTCCTGTGGGATAAAGGTCTGGAGACTGGCTAGGCCACTCCAGGACCTTAATATGCTTCTTCTTTAGCCACTCCTTCGTTGCCTTGGCCATGTGTTTTGGGTCATTGTCATACTGGAATACCCATCCACAACTCTTTTCAATGCCCTGGCTGAGGGAAGGAGGTTCTCACCCAAGATTTGACGGTACATGGCCCCATCCATCGTCCCTTTGATGCAATGAAGTCGTCCTGTCCCCTTAGCAGAAAAACACCCCCAAAGCATAATGTTTATACCTCCATGTTTGATGGTGATTGATTGCTTCTGTGGACAGGTGTCTTTTATACAGGTAACAAGCTGAGATTAGGAGCACTCCCTTAAGGAGAACTTGTTACCTGTATAAAAGACACCTGGGAGCCAGACATCTTGCTGATTGATAGGGGAGCAAATACTAATTTCACTGAGTAAAATGTAAATCAATTTATAATGTATTTGAAATGCGTTATTCTGGATTTTTGTTGTTCTTCTGTCTCTCACTGTTCAAATGAACCTACCATTAAATTATAGACTGCTCATGTCTTTGTCAGCGGCATACGTATAAAATCAGCAGGGGGATCAAATTTCTTTTTCTTTACTGTATACTTCACTTCTTACCTGTGTATTTGTCCAAAAGAGTATTGTATGGCATGAGTATGTATATGTGCTATGTATTAGTAGACCCCCGAATTAATTGAGGACAAAGGGTGTGTGGTGTCACACTGACTGAAACAATATGTATTTTTTATGTGTACTTTTTTTTTTAATACACAATTAACATGACATCTAGTGTGCATTTTTAACATATTTGAAGTAGCAGGGTTTTTTTTTTAGAATAGTACGAGAATAGACAAAATGTTTATCTATTTAAAATTAATGATGGAATGATGCATTTTTCATAACTGGCTTCTTTTCAACAGAGGTACTGTGCCTAAAAATATAAGAAATGGGTTAATGTAATTCATAAAATACAACAGAGGTCAATCATTAAACATGGATTTAAAACAAAATACAGAGTGTTTCTATAAATAAAACTGTCTACTATTATCATTATCTTTTATTTTTAAGACAAAGCGATACGTTAGGTAAAGGGGCAAACAGGTAATGGGGTATAGATAAAAATCCATTATCCAAAGGAAGAACACTGCTACAGTAAGAAGGAATGCCTGGCAAATTCCAAGGATAGTATTTTGATAAGCAAACTACAAGATCCTGGCTCATGGGCTTTACACATTTGTAAAACCTTGTAAAACCTGCTATAGTAAAGTAAATTAAGATTCAAGCCAACCTGCTATATAAACAGCCCACACACGTGTATTTAATTCCTGCTATATGTGTTTTTTCTCTTGTATAGGAAGAGGCATTTATATATACATTTTTATTACATAGTTCATAAAAATCTTCTTCTTTGTCTTCCTGCTACTCTGTTCCCAGAGACCTTGTAGACCGCAGCCAACTGTGTTGGTCAATGGAGCTGAGGAACCCAGTATGCAGGGAACAGATATTCTTTGCTCATTAATTCCACATGCACAGCAGAACTTCAAAGAGATAAATACATATTATGTAGTTAAATATGTAGAAGAATTATTAAACACTCATCTACAGACACCAGACAAGCCAGAAGGCTTGATTATTTTTTACCTCATTTGCATGCGCCTACCCAGAATCCCTGCTGCGACCTCTACAACCCCTGTAGTTACGCCAGTGTGTGCAGTTTCATATATGAGCTCAACACAAGTTGAACTAAACACAATTTATTTCATAAACTAGAAATCTGGAATGGCACTAGACATACCAAGCAAATGCCTCCCACCCACCATTAAAAGGAACCGTTTAATGTCCGTAAGAACAGCCCTATTAAGGAAGAATGCATATTAAAGTGATCTGTGCGCACTGTAATATAAATTCTTCAAAATATTATACAATTTTACAGTTTTGGCCAAACACATCTCTTTCATGCAAAATAGCATGGGGACAGAGGAAAGGGAAAAGCAACACGATGAAAATGTAAAGGGACCTAGCAGGTACCATATTCATTAATATGCATATGATGGCTAGAGTGTCCCTTTAAGGCTTATATATTACTGTTATCCTGGATACAAGCCACTCTAGGACTGTTATCCTGGATACAAGCCACTAGTAGACTTCATCATCTAGTAAAGCCGGGTGATCTAAAAATGTAGTATGCAGCCACATGTATCCAGCAGGAGCTTACACTTCCATGATCTTTCCGCCACTTGCATTAAATCAATAAAAAAGAGAAACAATGATAGCTTATTATATGAGGCATATAGTTTAAGAAAAAAAGGTTCTCTGGAGTAGTGGAAACCGATTCTGTCAAGTTATGAATCCTGGGCTGGTGCAAGGATTTTTGTCATCCTAGCTAAAAGCTCATTTTGCTCCCTGTGGCTCCACCCATTGTATATCCCTGTTTGGGGCGGAGTTATATGAGTGCATCATACACATGACCCCCCAAGCGTTGACAGCACCTACATTGCAGGTCACACACCCCAAAGGCCAGCCCTGGCACCCAGATTGCACACAAAAGACTTTCCCCAGCACAGAGACTGCATCCACAGAACTGCCCAGCACCCATAGGACTGGCCCAGCACCCAGATTGCACACAAAATAGTTGCCCTAGCACCCAGATCTCCTCATTCACGTTATTTCTCCCCTACTCTTTGATCCCTTCTCATTATCACTCCTTCTCGTTATCTCTTCTTTCTAGCTTGAGGAATTTTTTATCCTAGTTTGTGCAGAATTGGAAAGAGCCAAGAAATAAACAGATATAGGAAAGGCTGAACTTGATGGATGCATGTATTTTTTCAGCCTATCTATGTAGCTCTCCTCTTTATTTTTCATATTTTTTCTCTTTATCTCTCCTGCTCATTCTCTTTATCTCTTTTCCTCTTTCTCTCTCTCTCTTTGCTCCATACTTTCCTATTTTCTTTTATCTTTATCTTCTCCTCTTTTGTTGATCCCCCTCTTTGTCGCATTAGCTCTCCCTTTTTCTCATTAAATCCTTCTACCCATCTCTTATTTTCTAATTTCTCCCTTTTCTCTTTAATTTTCCCCTTTGTCCACATCTCTCCTCCTTCATGAGTCAAGCTTGGCCCATTAAGCCCAGTGACAGGACATTAAATGGCTACAACACACATGTGTTGGACAAATCTTTGCTTCCAAATCTGAGAAAACATTGTGGGGTAGGAATGCACTTGTGATCTTGTTGCCCCAAGCTCTGACTGTTCTTAATGCTGATGGCATGCAAAGTTACACATTTTATGCGAAACCATAGTTTCAACCAAATAATTTCCCAACAATTTGCCAACTACAACGTATAGATTTTATCATTTTAAGTGCACAAGTAGCATTTTTAAATGACAGGTTAGTAAAGAAGATGAAAAACATCTGCTGTTCACCTATACATATTCAAATAAAATGCTAGTACTCAGTAACTGTAACAGTAAGCCTCTTAAATTTCACACAATTGTCTACCAACAGCAAATATATAGCATTCCAAATACAGGTATGTTCTATGCTACAGAGAATGCACGTGATTAAATGAACATTTGTGTGCACTCCACCCTTAACCAGGTTTCACTTCTATCTACAAATATCTCAAATTTCTAGGTCTGTTTTGTCTCTTGGGAAAACCCCAGAACAGCAAACATCTTTCTGGGGGCAACAGATTCATATGGTGGGTCTACATTGTAGTGGATGCCATTACTCTAAGTCAGGGGTGTCCAAGTTTTTTCTGCAGT
>VKOC01036089.1:0-16179 GCA_009364415.1 Spea multiplicata | reverse complement strand
AGCATGGCCCCCCCCTGCCGACGCCACTGTGTATGAATGTATTTGACAGGCGCATAGTTGATCCATGGGCCCTTCAAGTAACACCAAACCAAAATACCAAACCCCCCAATAAGACACGGACACCAAATTGCGTTGGAAAATGATTTAAAAGTCCACAGCTTTATCAATCATTTACAAAAATAATTGTCATGCAAAATATAATAATAACCCGGCACCACCCAACCCATGACAATGACCCCCAACAATAATTTAACATTATCCAAAAAAACATAACAATAAAGTGCCAATATTTTTCCTTTGCCAACTCCTTAATAGGGGTATACCCAGATACTCCTACACACCCAGGTTCTGAGCCACAGGCCAGATCGAAACCTACCAAACATAATAACCAACAACCTTTCGGTAACTTTTACCACCAAAAACCCCCATTCAACCCTACCAACCTCGTTCTCCGATGCGGACTTTGTGGTTCCCTCGACGCGGACCCAGCACCTTCCATCAGCGGGCCCAACTGCTCCTTGTAGCCATGCAGCACCTTGGGCCCTCGTCGTAGCCCGAATCCTCTCCAACAAGGCCTCCATGTCAGGATCCATCTCAGCAACTGAAAAACAAAAGACAAGCCTCCCAGGCCAGCAGATGCCCAAGAATGGACAACAACAGGTCTGAAAAACTGATTAAAATGTGCTATCTAAAAGGGATACCCCTTATTTATCCAACTCAGCCCCTAACATAAACCACCAATTAAATTAAATAAAAACCCTTACCTAGGCTCACCTCCTAGCTCTGTCAGGGCCCCCCCTCCACTAAGCTGTGCTTGCTCCTGGGGCTTCAGTAGCATTTATAATTTAATTTACTAAACAGTCGCATACAGTAAAGTATTTCACATGCATCAGATTTTATAAATAATTTTTTAGACAATTATGCAGCTATTGTATACTAAGATAACTGCCTTAGAAGAATTATGCAGCCTCATTTTTTAACACATATTAGAAAAGACAGAACAAGCCAAAGTAGAATAATAATAAAACAATTTAAGTGTTATTTACGTGGGAATATTTATAGTACATCTGAAAATGTAAGTTGGAACTTTCTGAATTATAGCTGCCTAAAGCCATTATACTCAATGATAAGAAATAAATATATGCACAGTATAAAAGGTACATCTTTTCTTCGTACTTTTAATTTTTAAAATCTTTATTCTTGGTTTCTTTACCTTTTTCCCATGATACCAAATATGAAAAGAGCTGGATGGTTATTTTCTCCAGAGATCGAGTAACCACACGATGCCATATGGGTTTAATGTTTTATGTATGACGCCCAGCATGAGGTACAGCTTACTCAAAGATAGGAGCTCATGGCGTTTAGTCCCAGACTGTATTCTTCAATCATAATTAGAAAATCAGACTGCACTTTGCTCTTTTTACTCTTTATTTTTTTCTATAATAACCAAACTCTGACATTTCCTCTCCAAAATAAGTTCTTTTTTTCCCCTTATCCCCGTAATTATTGGATATCCTTGCGGAAACTCTGTGTGCAAAAAAAAAAACCTTTTATTTATTTTCCCAGTTTTATGAAATCTATTTAAAAAGCAGAAATATATAGTTACATAGAATGGAATCATTGCTTTATTCATATAACATCTGTAGCCAACTTTGAAGAAGGGGATGAAATATTGTTCTTCTGATTGGGATAAGTAAGGAATATAAAAAATCAGTTTATTTGTATGCGATAAAATTTCTGTGTTAAAATGTTTGTTTAAATGACAAACTATAATATTATTACACCCAACTAATAAAGAAGAGTATATTAGTTCCACTTGCAAGTGGTTTCATCAAAACATGCAAGTACATTATTTAGCTATTTGGTGCATCTGATTTGCTCTTCTGGCTTAACAAATTAAACCTACACTACTTTATGGCTGAGAGTTCAGTAGTTTAATGCTTGCTTTGGTCCCTGAGCAGTGGCTTAGGTTGCCTTGTGCTTAATTTCTCCTACTTGTGGTCACCGCCTTTACATCAGAGAAAATTGTTTAAACAGTATTCTTCACCAAGGATAATTGAACTGCTCACTATAAATACAATAAAAAATTCAGAATTGCTGCAAATGTTTACACACACACACACACACACACACATATATATATATATATAATTTTTTTTTATTATTATTATTATTATTTTTTCTTTTTGTCAAAACCTGGTGTCATATTCCATTTTCCAAGAAGTGAATACCCGTCAAAAAAGCTATTCTGGCAATAAATCCTCAAGAGGATCTCAAGCGGAACTGTCGAAGGGTAAGAAATATATGAAGTCAATCATCTGTATACAATTAAAATCAAATGAAGAGTAAAGCAATAACAGATTCATCTTGATAACTTCACGATTCATCAAAGGGTAGTAACTTCCTGATGTCATTTTCAAAATTCTATTAACTCAGTCCCTGTGGAGAATATGAATGGCATAAGAGAACTACATAAAAGTAAAAGATATTAATGGGGAAAAAAACATGAATTATCTGAATCTTCCTACACCCTTCCCCCAATGTTCTGGTTGTTACATTTTTTTTTGTCGATTCCATTTTCTATCCCCATTTTAGTTAATAGTCCTGCCTGTTCAATATCCATAGACCATATTTGTATCTTCTGGTGTCACATGCAAATCTTACATGGAAACATTTTACATAACTCAGTTATTCTTGGGGCTCTACAAAATATTTAAAAAATGAATTTTCAGAATGTAAAAGTTTGAGTGTGTGTAACATGCAATCACGTGGTATTAACATCATGATGCTCACGGACGTTCAGACATCGAACTTGGTTTTTCCCATAAGCGATTATCCACAGCTGAAAGTCTTCAAACCATTTTAGGAGACAGGTGTATTGTTTGTCTATAGGAAGAGTGGTTGCCATTGAAAAATGGTGTGATTAGAAGTATTTTGTGTGTTAACGAGAGGAGTTAGTCATATGGCCACACCCACTTGGGGTAACCTCTGTTGTACAAGGGAATTGCGATGTCATCAGTGATATCACAGAGATCCCTGAGGTCAGAGAGCAGTATAACATACTATATATATATATATATATATACCCTTTTGTCCTCTCTATCCTTAAAACATCAATTTCCTACCCTCCCACAACAACCCCCACTATCCTAAATAAAAAGCTAGAAATATACAAAAACTAGCTTAAGTAGACTATTGTTTACCAAGGATTGGGCAAGTAATACAAAGCAAAAATGTAAAATGTATAAGAAAGAGTGGAAGCTGTTATCACTGCAAAGCGGGGACCAACTTCATATTAATGTATTTAGAATGCGATTTCAACTCCCTGTTGGTGTAACGGTCAAGTGTCCCAATACTCCCATCCATATAGTGTATGTAGGTGACCAGATAGCAATACATATGACTAGCAATTTTATCTGTACTGTGGTTTTAAAGTGTGCTGTGTGGACCTGCTCATTTTATGTGTTTTAAAAAATAAACAATACATAAATAAATGTGTGGAATATGTCATTTTTACACTGGACTGGCCCGTTGTGGGAGACAGGTAGTGGCATATTGTGGCCTAGGCCAACTAGATATCGGGCTTTGCCACTTCTCCAAATATCTTTAACACTCTGTTTGCTGCTGTGAATATGCCACTGCTTGTAAGATTTCATCCATCTACTCTCTCTCAGTAGCACATGTATCATGAAAACACAGAATTTGTAGGCAAGTGATGTACACCAGTCTTATACATACTTAAATCTCCGCATCATATCAACCCTTATATATTCTGCTGAAAGGTTAACTCAGCATCAAATGAATTGTATTAATTAGTGTTTCGATCATCTACTTATTCCACTTTGGGTGTTAGATGCAAGGTTTATTGATACATTTTAAGTCTAATCATAAATTGATCATTCATTGTCCTTGTCAATGTTAATGCGGGAAAGATGCACTCTATAGTCAGCAATATGTGAAGAAAAAATACTGTACATCACTAACAAGACTGATAAAGCCAAAGGTTGTGTTTATCTTCATCCATTTATAGCCCATAAACTTACTAACTGTTCCAGATGATGCATTATGGAAAACATATTCGAAAATGCAGTGTCAAAGTATTTGCTATTAACATGCAAAATTAATGCTGTGACTTCATTTTATGTGCTGTTTCATTTTTTGAAGTGTTTTCTTAGTGTAGGTCGGGGATTCAATGTAATGAAAAGAGCTATAACACTTCAAAGAGGCTTTGCGTATCAAATGGTCTCATTTCACACTTCCATTTTCAATATAACAATTTGCATTACTTTTTTCCTTTTTTTCCCGTTCTGCTTCTACAGTAATTTTTTTGGTTACCATTTATATATAACGGCATGATGAAGGAACCAAAGTTACTTTGAAAGCTTGAAAGCTCAGTCAGTCTACATTTATAACTAAAAACAATTCAATCTCTTTTTTCATGAGATTTATGGAAAATATATCATTTTCATAGTATTTATTTCTTATATCGTTTTGTCGAAGGATGTAGCCTGGCTTGATTGAGCTAAAAGCTTAAAACATACCGGAACTTTTTTCTACGCGCTTAATGAACTCTTATTTAAATTTCCTATTGCATTAATTACACAATCCTTAATTTTAGGGTATATTATAGAAGACAATGTTCGATTTATTGTAGTTCTACTGTCAACAATGCAGAAAGATGGAAACAAATCAGTCTGGCATTGCAAACGCTACAGGGGCGGATTTGCTGTGGAGATAATGGAATACTGGATTAGCATTGCAGTACAACTGGTAAAGGTTCGCGGACGATGTAGGGAAACGTTGAAATAGAGTGTGAGTGACTATTAGGCGGTGTGAGAGAGAGTGTGAGAGAGTATTAGTAAAAGTGAGCGGGAGCTTAATTGTCCTTTGTTTCGTTGGGGGTCCCTCATTTTCCTACATTCGTACAAATTAACTAAATTAATTTTCCATCCCATCATGCAGGACCAGCACAGTCCTTCTAAAGGAAACAATTCAGCACTGACTTCTCATAATGCAAAATGATATCTCTGAATAAAAAAAGGCAACTTTTCTACAGACTCACTTTTAAAAGGCACCTCTTTTATCAATAAGCACAGTGTGTTTAATATATTGTAATTTTTACGATTAAGTAACATTTTCATTAGCCCTTCAAACTTTGCCAGTGTAATTAATGCAATGTATGTAGAAAACACAAACCTCTAATTAATAATCCGGGCATCATTTCATGAGATTTTCAGTTTAATAAATGCCTGGCTTTAATTACAACAAAAATAATTACACTATAAGAAGCAATAAAGCAGCGCAGCACTTCATTTTATGTGAAAACTGTTCACAAACAAGACATTTAGGATTCCATGGATACAGCTTTTTAGCGCATCCTTGGCTGCAACTTTATCTGCCTAACCTAAAGACATTTAACAGATGTAAGAAGCACTTGGGATAAATAATTTAGTTGGTTAAAAATGTGCTTAAAATAATTATTCAAAGGTTGTTTTCTCTGTTGGGTTATTTTGGGTTCTGGCATTAGAATTGGACAGCATTCAAAATTTAATGATAGCAGTAATGTTGTAAAATGAATAATGTGTGAGTAATTTGTGTTTTTTTTGTTTTATTTTGTATAGCTTAAAGAAATGCAAGTCTTAAAAGAAAGGAAGCCTATATGGGGAATTGTCTGGCACACAGATAAAGCAGCATAGGACATCAGGTTTTGCGAAACTTTAGAAAGTTTGCCTGATAATCCTCTGCTAACTACATTAAATTGGTGAATTAAGCCAAAGACCTTCCCTTAATAATACTACCAAAATGGATATTTCAATACAGGATACACTTAATGGGTACATATCTCACCAAAGAAGAATGCATGTTATGTACTTTATGAGTACTTTAATATTATATCTTTAATGGTAAATAAAAACCACTTAAAAGATCCCCCCTGCTGATTGGCTGATCTTGATAAAGGTGATCTTGAATGTTCTTTAAACCATCCTGCAAAACCCTAAATCTAAATATAGTCTAATAAATAAAAGTATTCCTTAACACGTGATATATGTGCTCTTTAAAATGTGAACTAGGAAAATAAAAATATATATAATGCTCCCCCAATGTTACTCCAAAATCAAATGAAAGGGTCAGAGGAAGAGTTTCTCTAGTCCACTTTTCCCAACTATTGTGGGATTTGTTTTTGTTTTCTCCCTATGTACATGCGCCCCTTCTTCTGACTACATCTAAATATATTCTCAAGGTTTTGTCAGATTAATAACAGTTAATTTGGGGGATAGGACAACTAGTTGATCTTGGAGATTACCCTACTTTTTAACTTCTTAATGGAGATTTATTTGGAGAATGACGTCATGATTCAAAACGCATATCATCTATATTTCATTGCGTATAGTAACGGTTTATTTTTTATTGTTTATTTAATATTTCTTTTCAATATAATCTGCCCTGCAACACTACTTGCAGTGGTTTATCTTAATGGCCCTATTTTTGTGAAAGAGTCCTGTAACTGACATCTTTTTTTCATACTTCCATCATGCCATATTCAATGTGACAGAAAAAATAGATTCAATTTCATTTTACACATCCACTTTTGGTGAAACAATAGACCAACCCAAATGCCATAAATAACACTGAAAAAGAGTTATAGTCCTCGTGCTACATTGGTATTGTAAAGGTGCCCGAGCTATGCGCTATGACTGAATGAATATGCATTCTAATCTTTTTTCTGTTAAGATAGAAATGAATTTCTATAGAAGCAGTAGCGATCTGTTCAGCCAGCCGTATCCTAAAGGGCAAGTCAAGAACAACAAGAAAGATTGGTATGCGGTACAAGCCTTCTTAGACTACCAATAGGTGAATGTACAAGGAACTGATTTCAACTGGGAAGTTTGCTTTGTGTTTTAACTTTATTTTCCCTTCAGCAGTTCAAGAACACGTATTTCTAAATATTATGTCTCTTGTCACATTTACTTTGTAGTTGGATATATACATATCTGTCGTTAATGTAAGTAAGTGGAAATGTGAGTTTGCTAACAACTTAGTCTAAGTCAAGTGATGTTTCTCTTGCATGGACTCTAGTGAATAAATCTCAGTAAATTCTTTTCACCTCCAGTATCTAGATATCTTCATTTACTTTCGCTGTTAATGATTTTGCATCCAGGGTCAATTGATATACTCATTCATGTTGGTTTCATTGTATAATCATTAAATATTATAATTTATTTAGTTAAATAAACCATGTTTATAATAAAAAACCTTTGCCTTGTAGTCCAGAAAACATAATAGGTAAGAGATGCCGCTTTTAAATTCAGCAATTTCTGCATCTAAAACTACAAATGTACTCTGCCCCACCTCAATATATCCCCAAAATGATAGTTATAATTCCACCACTGAAGATTGAAAAACCTCAGGCTTAAATTATACATATTTAAAAATCTGCACATCAATAAAAAAATGTTTTGGGGATATGGGATATAATATGCATGCTATTATTTTGATGTCAAAATACTTAAATTTAAATTCACTTTAAAGAATTTTTAAGCAGATATTATATCAATACTTGCAAGGGAGAAACAGAACACATTGTATTAAAACGTTTATATAATTCATTGGCTTTTTATCATGTAATAACCAGGCATTTGTTATTTAATCAATTAATCCCTTTCACTTAGAGACAGATTAAGCATCCAGCTGATGGGGTTAAAATGGGTTTAAATGTTAAATATATCTTTTTAACCAACACTCTTTTGTTAATTTGTTACTTTTCACCCATTACATATGCATTAAGTAAAAGATTATTATAACATTGCAAACCATGGCATATGGAGACACTTTAAAACGAAGATTAAAAGTAAAATGTTATTGTAGCATGTCACCCATAATCTTACTCCTTAAGAAAAGAACACACTGTGAAAAGTATGGAGAGATCTCATTATGTGAATATTTATATATTAAATACATTAAAAAAGAGCAGCTTGTTTTATGTTAAATTGCATGAGATGTGGTTTGTAATATTTATATATATATATATATACATACATACATATTTACACTCACATACTCACACTCACTGGCCACTTTATTAGGTACACCTGTTCAATTGCTTGTTAACATAAATAGCTAATTCACCAATCATATGGCAGCAACTCAATGCATTTAGGCATGTAGACAGGGCCAGATTAAGAGCATCATGGGCATGGTGCTGAGGATTGTGGTGGGCAGGACAGACAGAATCTTAACTCCTCGGCTCCTCAAGGGGCAGGTGTCGTTTTGCCCTGCAGCCATGGAAATATTTGGACACCAGCCCCATGTATTGTATTGCGTGGTCGCGCCCTTGTGCCACTCGCCACACTATCTAAGCAACACTATTTACCATCCAAATAGCTAAAAATCATTCTTTTAAACTATATTAAATTCTACCTTTATGATAACAGAATACCACATTATTATTAAAATCCCAGGAACCAAAAGTGTTAAAATCCCCAAAAAAGTACCTGGGAATGGACAGAATCTTAACTCCTCGGCATCCATGTGTACTGGATAAAGATGACATCAGAGCTCAGCAGATGTGTGAGAATTTTATGTGATGGTTTTGGAGTATATCCATACACTAAAAAAAGGTCAAACACACACACCAGGACAGGCTCTGCCACACAGACACCCAAACACACACCAGGACAGGCTCTACCACACCGACACCCAAATGCATGCACCAGGACAGGCTCTGGATGCAGTAGCGGGAAGAGGTAATGATGTTAGAAAGGAGACACAGAGAAAAGAAGAGGGTGGTTAGGAGGGTAGAGATATATACGGGAATGTTAAGGGCTCTGTAGGTCAGGGTCAGAATTTAGAATTTGACTCTGAAGGGTATGGGAAGCCAGTGGAGCGATTGGCACAGAGGAGTGGCAGATGAGGAATGGTGACTAATTAAGTTGCAGTGTCAAGGACAGATTGGAGCTATAAAAGGAGGGAGTTGCAATAGTCCAGATGGGATATCACATGGGAGTGAATCAGTATTTTTGTAGTTTCTAATGTGAGGAATGGACGAGTTCAGGATATATTTTTCAGGTGAAGGATTTTGTGAGGAACTGGATGTGAGGAATGAAGGAGAGTCAAGTGTGACACCAAGGCAGCGAACTTGGTCTGTCAGTTTGATAGTGGAGTTGTCGACAGTGATAGCGATATCAGGAATTCTGAAGAGAGTGCATGGTAGGGTTATCATACTCGTTCTTGGAGATGTTGAGCATCAGATAATGCAACGCCATCCATGATGTAATTCCAGAAATACAGTCAGTGAGATGAGTTAGAAGAGAGGGTGAAAGGTCGAGAGAGAAGATCTAGATTAGGGTGTCATCTGTGTATAGGTGTTAGTGGAAGCCAAAAGAAAGATATGTGTTGTCCAATTTAAGAGGTGTAGATTGAGAAGAGTAGATGCCCAAGAACTGAGCCCTGAGGAACACCAACTGATATTGGTAGAAGAGAAGAACAAATTCCAGTGAAAGAGACACTAAAGGTACAATCAGAGAAGTAGAATTTGAACCAGGAGCTGTGTCACAGATGCAATGTGCATAAAGGGTTTTAGAAAGAGGGGGTGGTCAACTGTGTCAAAGACTACAGAGAGGTCCAAGTAGTGAAAAATGGCCTTTTCTTTTTTCCTTTGAGGAGCTTGTTAGTAATTTTAGTGAGTACAGTTTTGGTGGAATACTATGGACAGAAATCAGATCTGTGGTGGTTTTTTAGGTGGAGGTGGTATGGGAAGTATGTTAACAGACTGTGGTCAGGCAGAAAGAATAGAGAGTTGGAGATGAGCAAAGATGGGAGATCACTCAATTCAATGGCCATCACAATGCAAAAGGAATTGGTCCATTGTGAGAGACAGAGAGAGGAGGAGAGTGACAGCATTTTGGAGGCGGCAGGTGAGGATGGGTCATCAATCGGTGTATTGAAATCACCCTGAAATAGTGTAGGGATGGTGGAGGAAAGGAAGTGAGAGAGCAATGTGGCAAAGTGATCAAATAAATGAAAGTAGGGCCAGGAGGCTGGTAGATGAAATCAACACACAAGGGAATTTGAGAGAAGAGATAGACAGAGTGAACTTGTCAAAAGACAAGTAGGAGACGGAGGGAATAAGTAAAATTGAGAGGTGCAGTGAGTAAGAGGAGGATTCCAACACCACCCCATGTCTGTCTCCAGGTCTAGGTGTGTGTCATGTATATACTTGACAATACATTTTTGTATATGAGCTAGCATCTTACAATTTCAGAATGTAACATATTTAATTGTCCTAGAAAATCTCCATAAATGTGTACATAAATTGTCAATTTTAAAAAAAAACACTGGCAACTTAAAGTGTGTGTTGCAATATACAGTAAATGTATTAAATTCTATAAATATTTGTTTTAGCAAAATAAGCTTAGAATTGATGCAAATATTAAAATGGCAACACCATTGGCCATAGTCCACGTGAGTAGAACCATTTCTTTTTTCTTTAAAATGACCTGTAATAATTGCTGAATTGCAACTTTTGACTAAACAACAAATAAATCGTTACTAAAATTATGCAGATCATCTGTTACCACCCTGTCTCCTGTTATTAATGATCTCTCAAGATTAAATTACAAGAAAGATTCGTCTTCTAAAGCAATATTTTAAATCAAATTATGTTTTTAATTGTGGAGCAATTGGGAAAATCTATTTTATTTGTATAACATCTACTTTTGAATGTGTTTCTTTCTGTACTTCAATGTTTCTATTTTAAAAAAAAATAGGTTTCAACTTATTACGGAACAATATTGTAAATTGTTAATGGAATCGACAACAGTTTACAGCTAAAATATGCTATGATCATGCCAACCACACCTAGATAATAATCTCTAAAAGAATAAAAAAAACATTGGATCATAGCCTGTAAGATCTTATTCTGTTCTTTTAAATATTTGCTGAGATTAGCTAGACCACATGGAATGTTTACACAATCTTGGTTCAAGAAATTATCCTGAAACAGCTAAAAAGGGCTAATAGTAGTTGTAATTATAAATAAAACGTGATCTATAAATTGTGTACATTATTGGCATATTAAATCACGGTTTATAGGTTTATCAACAACAGACCAGTTTGTAAAAGACCTCTGCTTTTAAACTTTTAGTTTAAAAGTTAACCTTATGGAAGTCTAGAACAACGACAGTCTATGAAAAAAGCCTGGAAATGTGCTTTTCTTTTCTATACTAACAAAGTTTTTCTTAAGGCAATCTAATGTTTTTCATAGATCTAAGTCACATGTATTGGAAATTGAATCAATGAGTTAGACAAGTATTTGGTACTTGATTTTCCCTTTGAGCCTTTCCATCCAATAAAATTGATAGCAGAATCAGAAATTTGATCAATATGCTCACTTTCCTTCCATCCAGTATTGTCATATTATGTATTTTTTATTAAATAAAACGTATCCTTTTTAGATTAAACCCCAGGGTGCTTGTTTGTACTTTCAGAAAAACACAGAAAGTAACAGATATAAGTAGTATACATTAACCTTCCCATACTTACTTTTTCCTTTAAGGTATGTTTTCATTTAATTGCCTTTTTAAATTAATAGATGTATAGTAATTGCCCAGGTATGTATGGTTGTATGTATATATTTATCCAACATCAGCCCCTTTTAACCTTTATTAAATATCCCAAAAGTGGGAATCTGGGTGAAATGCTACTTCCTTGTGGCTCCATGGCTGGGGGTAGTGCTGTTTGGTCACGCTCACTCTCTGCCCATGTCCCACCTACTCACTGTCTACTTTCTACTCTTTTTAAATTCTACTTGGGCTAGCTTGCCTTTAAGGGTGGTGAGCCGCACCCTTTATCATGGCCACATTCCCTTACTGCCTTCTATAAGAGGCATGATATAGAATCTGATAATACGATATACACGGGTCAGACAAAAGTATAATCGAGGTCACATAACACAATTCAGGGCAGGGAGCAATCAGCAGTAGTCAAGAATCAAGCAAGAGTCAATACCAGAGTTCCAAATGCAATCAAAAATGCTAGTAGAGAGGCACTGTCTATTATATTCCTCCAAGCTTCAGGACCCTCTTATCTGTCTCATTAGGGGGTGGGGTAAAATTGATAAAATACCCCTTTAATTGTACTCATGACTATGCATGAGTTAGCTGTCCGCACATGCGCAGAATGCTCTCATGTCGCCACATTGCTTGCCCCGCTCTGATTCTCTGTTGCTGGTGGGGGCGCACACCTTCACTTGTGGACAAGTAGAGCAGGGGGTTGAACATGGGGACTGTGTCTCACCTCCCCTGGTCATGAGGCTATATGGACCCTGCGAACAGTCAAGAGTGAACACATAGCATAAGTGTTTAATGCTGGATTGTTCCACAGGGGGTCCATCAAGTTCAACCATCAAAAAAATCCCATTGAAATACACAGATTAATTTCTCAGAGCAAGATTTATTGACCAACCTTTGCTCATTGGAACATATACAAAAAATCTGTTAGGCATACTTGAAAACCAGAGATAGGTTACCAGTATGTTTTATTCATAATTGGCTTTTTAGGGGTAAATCATTCTAACCATGTATATTAAATATTTACAGTTGTTAAACAGACTCACATATGTTTTTATTTAACAAAAGAAAGAAAATGTGTGTAAGTGAATCATACAAAGATTTTAACTAATAGGTTAAATATGTCACAAGAATATGAATTTGCATTAAACTAATATTTGCCAAATCATATGCTATATTAAAAAAATATAAAGTACAACTCATCACATTGCTTACTCATGTCCTTATAAGGATGTGTGAATTATCTGGAATGATACTTGAAGAAGAAGAAACGACGACACATTTTTAAACTCATTTATATGTTAAAATTACTATATATTTACTCTATATTTTTCAGTCTTTTGAGTCCCAATGAGACACTCCTGCGCAGAAGGCTTTAAGGATCTCACATACACAAAGATACTCACCATTTCTGATATATGACATTATGTGTATTTACAGTATATAATGCAAGCAGATTCCATAGCACTGTTACCAACAGTGGAATAATTTATAGATAAGAAACAATAATAAACTGGTACAAAAGAGGGCCCTGTTCTTGTGAGGTTACAATCTAGTCGGTGGTTGATGGGGTAGTAAAGCAGTAGGACAGGACTGCTTGCATGGGGATGAGTAGATAAGGTTCAGATGATCTGTAGAAGTTGTTGATCATTTTGATGGCTGAGAGTGTTAGGAGGAAAGGTTCTAAGCTTTTCATAAAAGGTGGGTTTTCAGAGAGCAGACAAATGGGGTTGTGATTTGAGGGGATAGGATGCCTTCACCTGAGACTGGTCAGTGGTGGGGAGGGTATGAGGAAAGAAAAGAATGGCATGTGAGCAAAGGTAGGGTGATGGCAGAAGGGAGAGATGTGGCCTGTGGAGGGGTTGTCAAGGGAAAAGGTGGAGTAAATATGTTTAAGACATAGGCATAGGAACCAGGGGGGGATCCCCCCCAGGAAATCAAGAGGGGGGGACAGATAATGAAGAAATCCCCCCAGGGAATTAGCAGCTACAGCCTGCTCCCCCCAATCCAAACACTGTACGGCACCCAGACAGAGGAGAAAGAGGTGAGCCGAGCAGTCGCTCATGAAAGAGTTTTCAGCAACTGCTTGGAGCCTCTTTGGCTCCTCCAATCCAGCCGCCACACGCCTCAGCACTTCCCTGGTGGGAGTGCAAGGCGTCTGTCTCGGTGCTGAAGCTTCACGCTGAGCGCCGGAATATGACGTCATATTCCGACGCTCACCAGTGAAGCTGCGCGCACTGCGGCAAAGCAGTGAGACTGAGGCCTCATGCTCCCACCACAGTACTTCAGCAAGGTAAGTGAACTACAAAGGGGGGTAGATAGTGAGATTGTGTAGATATTAAGAATAAGTGAGATGGAGTAGAGGGGTGAGGGGGGAAGATAGTGAGAAAGAGGGGCCATGGTAAGAAAGTAAGGATATTGAAATAAAGAGTGAGAATGAGAGAGGATGAGTGAATTAATACGTGGGTGAATTGTGTGAATGAGTAAGAGAATGAATTAATGTGTGGATGAATTATGTGAATGAGTGAGAGAATGAATTAATGTGTGGATGAATTATGTGAATGCGTGAGAGAATGAATTAATGTGTGGATGAATTTCTTGAATGAGTTGTGAGAATGCATTAATGGATATGTGTATCATGGATGTGATTTAGGCAAAGGCAAATATGGCACAAGCAGTGTTTTGAGCCTTGGGGACCAAGATGGCACAGAGCGGGCTGTTTAGGGACAAAGATGGCTCATGCTGGGCTGTAATCTGTTTGTGTAATCTGGGTGCTGGTTAGGTTCTATGTGGGGAATGTGGACGCCAGCGCTGGCCTTTGGGTTGTGCAACCTGTGATCTGTGCTTGTAATTCAGGGGTTTTATCTTTACCTTTAATGTTGAGTTTACATGTGATTTCCAGTTGTTACATTGTTATTGTATACCTGCGAATACAAGATTTGTATGTCTGATTCTGTTTATTTGATCTATACCTTCAATCCTGAGTTCACATGTGAAATTTCAATTTATCTGTACATGCAAAGCTGGGTTTGTGTGTTATTCTGTTGATCTATACCTGCTATGCTATGTTTGCATACATTATTTATACCTGCAAATATAGGGTTTGTATGTCTTATTCAGTTAATCTAAACATGCAAATTCTGTTTACATGTGTAGTTTATTTGATCTATACCTGAACTACAGAGAGGAAGGAAAAGAGAGGGACTCTGGTGTGGGAGCGGAGGGAATTATTGCGTACTAGGGAGCGTGAATCGGGGCCAAAGGAAATGTTGTTACAAAGATTAGCTGTTTTTCTCCTATATTTAATGTATTAAACGTACATTATTTTTACCAGTGTTTCAAGTTAAATATTATTATACTTGTTTGCAAAATAAGAGATGGGGAGAAAGTGGGGTAGGGGATAGTGATGAAAGAGGTATCTGATGGGGAAACATTTTTAGGGGTTCCTATGCCCACGGTTTAAGGAGTAGGGGATAAGAAAAAAGTAAAAAGAGTAAAAGCATGTAAGGGTTGATAGTAAGAATTAGGGTGATTGGGGAAAGTGATTATGTGGGTTACCTGCTAATTCCACAACCATTGTTTAGCTCTCATTGTAAGATATTGTAATAAAAACTGGCTACATACAGTAAATACAAACAAAAAAAACCTAGGCTAATATGTAAAAAAAAATTTCTGCTTTAAAACCTGACATTAAAAAAAATGTCATTCAAAATGAAGGAATTTGGGCACATTACAAATAGAATAATTCATGTATTTCTTTAGTGACTGAAGATTATTATTTTTAGGACACTTTAAATGTTAACTAGGAGATGACTTTTTATTTTGTTCAGTATCCTTTATGGTTTCTGTAAACAAAGGGAATTTTTGGATTTTTCTGTAATAACCTTAGGGAATTACCCCCCCCCCCATTAGCAGTTCTGCAGGTGTGAGTGTGATTTTTAATCTCAAAACAATTTAACCAAGGACCAGGTCACAGATGCCACTTCCTATTAAAAATGGCACATTAACCCGGCTTGTTAATAATTAGCTGTTGTTTATAGCAAAGGCAGATGGCTCTATTTTTAGAATGATTTCATACATAATATATCTTCTTTTTCTGGCTACGTGCATTGTTTTACATTGTTGTTGATATAATATGTTCCCTTATTTTTTTCAAAAACCTCAGTAGCATATTTAAATTGGAACCCGTAGTTCACTGAAATTTACTGCTGGTCATAGATTGTACCTTTATACCCTCAGCATTGTAGCACCTAACACAATAAAAACAATCTGCTATTTTAAAGGAATTCTATTAAAATATTTATAAAAAATGTAAATTACATATAGCCACTTAGTGATGAGCACAAATACCAAATGTATTTATTGGAAGCAAAACCCCATGCTAAATCAACCAAAAATTCTAAAAAAGGAGAACTCAAAAGACCAATGAATGGTCAAAATATAAATTATGGATCCAAATCTTTCGTCCCTGGGGCTGAGGATATAAAGAGCAAGGTGGACCAGTGATCCAATGGCACTAATTGCTGTTTGAAATCCAGGCAAGAACTTGCATTCTACACAGGAGCTCCAGGGCCGGCCTTTGGGGTGTGCGACCTGTGCGACCGCACAGGGC
>VKOC01036085.1:0-15145 GCA_009364415.1 Spea multiplicata | reverse complement strand
AAATGCACTCATATGATAGCAGGCTTTCAACACCAAAGGGCTGTATATAATGTACTATGTCTGTCTATAATAAATTATTTTTATTTTCTACTTAATGTTACCAGACCTGCTAGTTTGTTCAGAAAAATAAATGTAGTACCTGTTAATGCGACAATTTGTATTATGAAAAGTGTGAATTTGACACCTACCGCAACATCTCAAAGTTTAAAAAATAAATCCAGACTGGATTTTACACTACAGGGCCACCACCAGCAGCACTGCACCAAATGGATACATACATCCAGCAGCATGCTATGGGATTGAATTTCTCCAAGAAGTAGAACATTTTAAGTACAGGACACCTAATTTTCCCCAAAATAAGAAAGAAAATATTGGAATTGATCCCTCAGAGTAAGGAGGGAGATTGAGCCACAGCAGCAGAGGCAGGTCAGGGTGCAAGTTAGGCACTGGCAGACAGACTGAACACCCTCACCCCATATTTTAAAAAAATATCCCCCAGATTAAGGAAGGACATTGAGTCACAGGGGCACGGCAGAGTATAGGCCAGGCAAGACTGATCTCTCCCTCCATATTAGGAAAAGAAGAAACGATCCCCAGAGTAAGTTAGGACATTAAGGTGCAGGGAGGGGGTGGTATAGGCCAGGCACTGGCAGACAGAAACATCCAGCTTCATGACTGAAACCCACAAAGCAGCAGAGGCAAGGAAGACAGACTGAAATCCCCATTTTATAAAAAAAACAGGAATTGAGCCACCAGATTAAGGAAGAACAGTGACGTGCAAGGGCAGAGCAGGTACTGGCAGGATTCACTTTTTAATCAGTTTGCACAGCCTACACTTCCCCTCCGTTGGAATACAGTAGTGTGTAAAAAGAAAGTATACCGTGTGAAGTCTATTGTTTTATTTATCAGGACTTAACAATCAGCTGTTCCTTAGCAGGTCTAAAAATTAGGTAAATACAACCTCAGATGATCAACACGTGACATATTTCACATTGTCATGATTTATTCAACAAACATAAATTGAGAAGCCATGCGTGAAAAAACCTTACTCCCCCGCGGGAAGTCCCGTCAAGGGATATTGTTAAAGCACATCGAGCAGACGTGCTGGCAGCGGAGGTTGTTTACGCGCATCGCCACAGCCGGTGTACGTCTGCATGATGTGCTTTAACAATCTCCCGTGCCGGCACTCCCGACAAGTAAAGTGCTGGCAGGGGAGGCTGTCTCAGCGCATCGGAGAGTAGGATGCAGCGGGAGATCTGTATCCTAACCCTGCTGCCTGCCCGGCGCCCGAAACTGCATGTCCCGGGCATCGGGCGATACTAATTGCGCATTCCTGTGCTAAACCCTGAATATAGGCCGCACCCCCACTTTAAAGACTTAAAGTGGGGGAGGGAGTGCGGCCTATATTCGGGCAAATACGGTAGTTTGTTCAAATCCAATTTATCATGCGTTATTTTGACAGTGTTTGAAAATAAAAATTACATTTTTTTTTACTTTCAGTCATTAACATATTGTGTTTCCCATATAATGTAATCCCATGGAACTTTGTTCTGGGTATTTGTGCAACCTTCTGTTTGCAAAGATGAAAGAGGTATGGCTGGTTATGAAGAGGAGGCCATGTGTATATGTTAAAATGTGGGTCATATTTTTAAATGTTAATTTGGGAAAAACAATAATACCATACTCATTTATGTAAAGTTTTCTTATATAAAATATCCACTTTAATAAATAACTCTTACTATAAGCTATAGATTGTATATCACTAGCCATAGTTTAGAAAATCTGAGGATTATTTTGCATGCCGTAATTTTTTCCCCCCATTCAAATTATTGTATGATGTAGGCTAACTATTAAGATCCATAATTACCAGAAAAAGACCTGTCAGTTACATATTATTTATAGCTTAACCTTGGGTGTTATTACTGCTTAGTCAAATTGTCAAGATGTCAGAAATCAAAAAAATCTAAACTTCAAGCTTTAATAATTGCAAGATGACCTTTCTTTTTTCACTTTTTTAAGGCAAGACAGTAAGAAAAGTATTTTGCAATTTTGCAAAATATATCTTTAACGATAATTTGAAACAAACATATTTCATCACTAACATCTGCTAGTAATAGCCTCTTTATATACAAATGCCTTAATACTAGGCGTTAATTCAGGTTTAACAAAAATATATACCTGCTCCCACTTTTTTGCTTTAAGTCTAAAAAAGTGTAAAACCAAGAGAATCCTTGAATCAATTCTATGGTAGTGAGTGGCGCTAACAGCAATGTCTGCCCAGCTCTCCAGAAAACCAAATCCCTACGGCATACAGAACACTTTCATAGGCATACATTAATGTCCCTAAACTTCTGCTGGTGTAGCAAGTTATCAAATTAATCTCAGAAAATATTCTGAACGTAGCTGAATTCTCACAAGCAGTTATTTTTATATAATGGTCTCATTTAATTGGCTCCATTAAATAATAAAAAAAATATAAATAAATATAAAAAATATAAATCTGTCTGACTATAATGTGACAATAATGTGTGACGCCTATGAAGAACACAATCAATACCACACAGACATGCTTAGGAACTCACTTCTTTTAATAATTGATTGTGCTTTAATGCACATTAGTAAGTCTAAAAGGATGAGAATTCAGACAAATTGGTTTAATATAAAGTTGGTTACAAACAATTCTGGCCTTTTTACCTAATGTAAGCCATACCTGGGAACACTCCAGGTTTGTCCCCGAATCTTTGGGCGATGTACTGCTTCTCCAGGCCTCTGGGTCACTTTCCTCCTTCTCTGTTCTGTGCAGGAGAGGGGTGTTTTGGTATTCTCACTCCCCACCTCTTCTACTCCCTGAGCTTAAAGTCCAAGCGCCCATATTACCACATCAGTTTGATGTGGTAATATGTACTGATAGTACTGATTTAAAGAGTAGATTTTAAAACATTTACAAAATGAATAACACCTAAGGTACTATGTCTAATTTTTGTTTTCTTATGTTTTGGAAATACAGTTTTCATGGTAAGATTTCTGACATATTAACCTTTTTTCAAGAATTTCGTTTCAATCATTGTCTCCCCTTTTAGACATTTCATTATTTCTATTGATTTTCTCTGAGCAGATTAAATATCTGAGGATTTCATGTCATTAGATTCTTGTACCAGGCAATACATTCTTGTAGCATTAATGTCAAGAGATCATAAAGCAAATAATATCTGGATACAAAACAGGGGAAACCACTATTGCCCCTGCCAAATGGAAATCATAACAAAAGATAAAATTTGGCAATGATAACACCATTATTATCTGATTTATATAGCTGTCTCATTGTGTCTGCATACACCCCTGTCTTCCAATTTGTGCATAATAATTCTAAGACCATCTGCCTTAGCAGCACTCAGGACCAATAAACCATTTCTTCTCTCTCTATTTATATACAACTATTTATGTTATGTTTGACAATGGGTTTTGGTAGGTCTTGCATATTACAAGTTACCTTGACATAGTGGCACACTAAAAATCTTATAGTTATCAGGCCTTGTCACTAACAGGTTTCTGTCCAGTTATTTATTATCTGTGTGTGTATATTTTTATTTTTAATTTTTATTTTTAAGTCATATCTATTACATTATCATGTATAACAAATGACACACAAAGAGTAGATTTAGGTAGAAGAAAAGGAAAAGAATACTTTCTCTTTGTCATGTAAAAAGAAAGGGCCTAAGAGGAGTTAGACAAAAGTCAACAGAAATGCAAACTTCCTTGTTTCAACCCATCTTCTTCTTTTGGGAAGTGAACTAGAAAAGAAAATGTTCCATCTGAAATGTAAATGTAAATACTTTTGCCCCTAAAATTAAGTTTGGAGGCAAAGATTATATTTTTGTCAAGATACCCAGAAAGTTTTTTTCTAGAATAACAGACCCGGAAAGGTATAGGCAGGAGTAAACAGGTAATACAAAGCCTCAAATGTTGTTGCACAAATTTATCACATAAATTTAAGCGCACAAAGTTCTAAATATTAAAAAGATACCAGCTGAAGTTTCACACAGTTGTAATACATATAATAGTTGTGGTAGAAACTGGCATGTAGTAAGCATACAAGTAAACTCTCCAGATTTCACTCTCCAGAAATTTGACCTGACTACAAGGCCTAGGCCAGGTATGTTCAATCTCCAGGCAGATGAGCTATGTTGACCATGTTCACTTCCCACCCAGATGTTGCACACTTCAAGCCCAGGTTCCACCCACTTCCCCCATTTTAAGTCTACTTTGAACAAGCCTGATGGCTACAATTGTCCCTTATCTAGACAACATCACCTTCTAGACCGCATACTGTACCTGCCAACAGTCAAGAATTTTTTGGGGACAGTTCCGTTTTTGGGGTCAAATTTAAGACTATCCCATCATAGAAAAAAATACTGCATTGCATTCAAGCTGTGTATCTCTGAGACACATGTCTCAGACATAGACACATGTGTCTTTGTCTGAGACACAGTGGGACAGAAGGGGTGGAGCCTAAAGTAGGTGTGGTCACCACATAACTCTGCCTACCTTAGGCTTTGCCTCTCAATATCATTAACGTAACCATGTACTATATGCCCTAACAATGCCATTAACCACATTCCATTATAATATAGATGCACCAACATTGTATAAAGATGAGACATATTGGACTGTGAAAAGTTCTACACACTCTTTGTTTTCTTCCATGTAGCATTTCATAAGTGGAATGTAATCTGGCATGGCACTTTTTAAAAAAAGGCAATATAAAAAAAAAGACAAAAAATCAATCCTGGTGAAATGTGAGATGAACAGTGTGTTCTCAAAGCAGTCATCAAAATTTGATTTTATATTCAATAAACTTCATTGATTGTTTGCAAATGTATATTGTACGATGCCATAAGGTTTTTTGTAATTTTCTAAATATATGTATCATGATGTCGGCTGTATTTATCTATTTAATTAATCATAATTCCCTTATAAACAATTTTAAAAACCAAATAAAAAGTTTAAATATTTTTTTTATAATTTAACAAACTTTAAATTTAATTGTATGTGTGTTATAAAGATGTAAAAAAGATGTATAAAGAAACACATAATAGCAGATCAAAAATATAATACAGTATTTAAGCGAAAGAAAAGAATTAATAAGGATTTACCTATTTGAAAAGAAATTTTTATGCAATGTATATATATATAGAGAGAGTCCAAAGATATATATATATATATATATATATATATATTTATCAATGGAAACTGCTGATTTTTGTGCCTTGCTGCTTTATTTTTCAAGTCTGTTCATTGCACTAATAAATAAGAATAGAAAGATTCTTTGTTTGGACTGTTTATCTCCCAATCAAAATAATTGTGTGTGTGGGGATTGTCAATCAGTGATATTGAATGTGATAACTGATTCCAAAAAGGTAATGTAGGTCATTAAGGTGCAAGGGGAATCAATGGACAATATTTTTCAGAGATCATCTTGGCAGCAAACATTTCTAAGAGATCCTAACAACACACTCGATCCAAGTGGAGTTTGTTTTCTTCACAACAAGGTGCCTTCTTTCAGGGCAAAACAAATTAAAAGGTTTGGCCATTGGGAAATTGACTTTTCTTTCCAAAAGCCTGAGGCTTCACCCAATTTGAGTGTGGCTGAACATTTTGGATCAATTCAGGAAGATGCAGTTAAAACTTTCATTCTTCAAAGAAAGAAATAGTAACAGATTTGGTGAGAACATTGTTCTTCTACAGTGAAGGAAAAAAATATTTGATCGCCTGCTGATTTTGTATGTTTGCCCACTAACAAAGACATGATCAGTCTATAATTTCAAATAAGTTATTTGCATTTTACTCAATGAAATAAGTATTTGACCCCTTTGCAAAACATGGCTTAGTACTTGATGACAAAACCCTTGCTGGCAATCACAGAGGTCAGATGTTTCTTGTAGTTGGCCACCAGGTTTACACACATTTTAGGAGGGATTTTGTCCCACTCCTCTTTGCAGATCCTCTCCAAGTCATTAATCTGACGTTTGACAATTCAAACCTTCAACTCCCTCCACAGCTTTTCTATGGGATTAAGGTCTGAAGACTGGCTAGGCCAGCCCAGGACCTTAATGTGCTTCTTGAGCCACTCCTTTGTTGCCTTGGCCGTGTGTTTTGGGTCATTGTCATGCTGGAATACCCATCCTTGACCCATTTTCAATGCCCTGGCTGAGGGAAGGAGGTTCTCACCCAAGATCTGATTTGGTGAAGTTGTCCTGTCCCCTTCGCAGAAAAACACCGCCAAAGCATTATGCTTACCCCTCCATGTTTGACGGTGGGGATGGTGTTCTTGGGGTCATAGGCAGCATTCCTCCTCCAAACACAGCAAGTTGATGCCACATAGCTCAATTTTGGTCTCATCTGGCCACAACACTTTCACTCAGTTCTCCTCTAAATCATTCAGATGTTCATTGGCAAACTTCAGACGGGCCTGTATATGTGCTTTCTTGAGCAGGGGGACCTTGTGGGCGCTGCAGGATTTCAGTCTTTCACGGCGTAATGTGTTACCAATTGTTTTCTTGGTGACTATGGTCCGACTTATCTCTTCCCAAGGACAGGATCTGCCATACTGTGTGGCAGAACAGGTACATGGAGATGCCTCTGGGCATTGTGCACGTTTGCCTGATGGCCAATCTGGTTCCGGTTGGTATGTTACTACCATAGATTTACCATTGGCACATGTTTAAATTTTAGTATTATTTTTTTATTTTTTTTTAGCTTACATTTTTATGATTTAAGACAGATGCCGATTAAGCATTTCAATGCAATCAATAGTCTTTTTGTAAAAATGTAAAAGCTTTTTACTTACGTAAACCTGCTTTTTTTCTCCTATCGTTTCTTTGTACTCAAGGTGACACTGACTCCCTGTTCTGTTGAGTCAGTCATTTGAGAAGCCATCCAAAATTTCTTTCACTATGTAAATATTGGACAAATGTAAAACATGCAGACATTAAGATACTCATTTAACTTTTAAAACCTAAGCCATTCCTTGCAAAAAAGCAAAGCCCAACATTGTGGTTTTCTTCTAATTGATGGGTTACATTTGTCTTTGATGTGAGCAGATATTAAAAATTAGAACAATTATGAATTCCCAGAATGACAGCTTGGACAGAGTAATGGCTTTTACTGAAAGCCAGAAAGCATTTTCCCTAAATCAATATGATGATAGCAGCTAATGTACAGATTAACATCAGAATATCTAAGCATGTAATGCTTTACTGCTCTTTCATTTTGGAAGTCAATATCTTTTGCAACCCTGCGCACATTATTGAAAGTACTATATATTTAATGTACCTAAATAATTCAGCCATACGCAATTTAAACAACATTTAATTCATCCATTAACACAGCATATGGTAAACAGTAGTAGTTTGTTGAAAATAAGATAGAAAGTGAGATAAATCTCTTTTTTTCTATAACTGGAGAAAATTGGTAAATCTAATAAGAGGAGATTGTACATGACTGAAATAGAAAAAATATTATTATTTTAATAATAGGATACAGTGCAGAATAATATTGGTATCATTATAATCATGAAATAATTACATGGTTTTGAAAATAAAAAAGCTGAATATTTAATTAAAGAAAAACAAGCATGTTGGAATTTCAGTTCTAAATTATTTTAAATGTTGGCAAGTCAAAAAGTTACACGTCACTGTTTTACTAAATTACTCCTTTCACAGTGCAGTATATTTAAAACCCATACTGAGTATATTGATTCATATGACCAATGTGAATGTATTGGATGCTTCTAGTGTAGAAAACTATATAGTTGTCAGTGATATATTTAGGTTGGGTGCTGCCCTTGGCCTGATCCAGGACAATGTCCCTGAGCGTGTTCCTCAAACCCATAATTCTCTGTACTAAGTGCCAGGATGTGATCTCACAGAAAGATTGGCAGCTCTGGTTATAACACACTATAGAGACTGTGCTGGCTGAGTATGGATCTCCATATTGCAAATGGACCAGTTGGTCAGAGATCACTTTTCTCAGTGGCCCACTAGGCAGCGGGAAACCTGGAAACCTGATTGCCAAATGGGCAATCTACCTCATGTTTTGCAGCCTATGTGTCAGGGCCCGGGTAGGTTGGGTAGGAGCCTCATTCCATGGGATACTTGGAGTTCTGTCTGCACACGGCGATGCATGGTAACCGAAGGATAAGATAGACAGGCACAAAGGAATACACCACAGGCAGAATTCCAGGTAAGCAAAATACAGGTTAAACAGTCTCTTAGCAAGAAAACGTACATATGGCAGGAAGCTCACTGGCAGGGCAGACGGCAGGAAGCCCTCTGAAGGGGCGCACGGCAGGAAGCCCACTGGACAGGGCACAAGGCAGGAAGCCCACTTGGCAGGGCTGAAGGCAGGAACAATTTCGGATCAGGTACACAGGAAGCCAGGAACAAGTCAGGATCAAGTACAGGGCAAGAGCAAAATGGTCCTATAACTTCAATGCAAAGGCACCTAAAAGTGGAGTGTCCAGAACTATCCAGCAGTCAGGATAGAATCCTGACACTATGCCGGTGCCTGGCAGGAGGTTGTCAGCACAGTTGGTGAGCTAAACAAGTTGTAACTAACATCTGGTTTGCCTGAATAAAGGACAATTTATAAAGACACGGAGGCTCCCATTATGCATAACTCTTTTCTTTATTCCCTCAGCAGCAAAGACATATTTAGAAAAAATAACAAGAAAAACAAATCAGCATATATCCAGGCATCCAATAAGGGCCCATCACTGTAACCCCTCCTCCTATATAACTGCCTGGATCCATCAAACTTCCTCTTTTCTTTGCTGCTCCCTCAGGAGATAAGTATACCAATTTGTTATATATTCTTGTCCTACCTTTTCACCGAGGAGGCGGTTGTGCCTTCCTCCCTGTTCTCTGCTTAATTCGGTATTTTGTTTTTCTTATTGCGCCGTTCATTTAGTGTATTTATTCCTGCTTTTGCCGCGTCTATTGTGTTTTGGCCGTGCCGCGTTTCGCGCGCGGCGGCCATTTTCTCGTGTGTCTGTGACGACGGACGTGCGATTTTGTTCCGTCTCGTACGCGGTGTCAGGTGCTCGTTTCGGCTCGCTCTATCGAGCATTTGCTGTGCTCCTGTCCCTTCTCCTTGTGTCTGGCTTTGCCAGACGTTAGTTTCTTCTGTGCGCTTTGCCTGTTATTCGTTTATTGGCGCCATACCCGCTCCGGCGGCCATTTTTACTGTTTATTTGCCTCCGTTTCTGCCGTTTTTTCCTTGCAGATTTCAGCCTATATTATATTATGTTTTCTGCTAAGGATTCTTTCTCCCCTGATCTCCCTGGCCCCTCTGGCCAGCCTCCTTTACGTAAAGAGGGTGAGACTTTGGAAGGTGATGAATCCCATGGGGATATGCTTAACTCTGAGGAGTTTCATTCACTTCTGGATGCCACCATGACTAGGTCTGTTACTCAGGCATTGCATTCTGTTATGGGGATGATGTCTTCCAACATCTCCCAGTCGATTTCTTCTGCCTTAAAGGCTTCTCAATTGCCTGCCTCAGCGTCTGTTTCTGAGGTGCCTTTGCAGGGCCCAACAGGGGCTCCCCGTAAGGCTTCATGTAAGTCTATGCATGGCAAAAATGTGACCTCCAAAACCCCTAAGTCGGACAAGGTACGTCCTGTCTCAGAGGACGTGGTTGCACCACGTAAGAGAGCCCAGCATCGGGCAAAATCGGTGCGCAAATGGAAAAAGGCTAAGACCTTATCTGATTCGTCCGACTCTGATTCGGCATCTGAGGAGGCTTCCGATGTATCAGTGGATACTGATCAGAGTGGTTTTTCTGATTATGACTATACGCCATCTGGCGATACGGCCCACTCGAACCTTTCCGATGATCAGGTTACCGGGGATGCTCTTTTGGACCCCCAAGGTGAACCTTTATTTAATCCGGACCAACTATCCAATCCCAGGTCGGCTGAATGGTCTCCCATACCCCATGTGGCCCAATATGTGGCCTCTAGAGTCCGTACTCCATTGTCTAAGGCGGCCAGAAATAATTTGAGGGCTGAATGCCCTAGGCCCTCTTTATCTGATGATGTTTGTAACACTCCCGAGGTGGATCCCAAGATCGCCCAGTTCCTGGGGAAGACCGGTTGGAAATCAAAAAAGGGCCTCGAGTTCTCTCTGAGAAATTGTCAAGACAAGATCTTGGATATTTTGGGCCCGGCCACTAAGCTTTTCGAAACTATTGAACAAGCTATTTCTGGTGATACCCAAGTAGACCTTCTGACCCTGCGGGGCTGGGTACAACGGGTCATTTGTTTGGTCGGTAATGCCAACACGGCCCTGGCTTCTGAAAGGCGTAAGGCTATACTGCTTAAAATTGAGCCCAAATTAGTTAATATGGCGGTGTCTGAGCCTGGCCCACAGGCAAAAGGTTTGCTGTTTGGTGACTCCTTTGTTAAGGAGTTGGGCAATTTCGTACACACGTTTACCGCCCTGGATAAGGCTCAGTCCAATATGCGGAAAGTGTTCCCGGGTAAGGTTTTTGGAGGGGCCGGTAGACACAGGGGCCGTCTACCTGGCCGCTACTCCAGAGGTTCCATCATCGGATCTCGAGGCCCCGGCTTGTCCAGATCTCAGTTCCAGGAACATAAGCCAGCACCGGCACCCTTTTTTCCCCAACGTTCCCGTCCGTGGCAGAACAGGGGTGCTAGAGGATCCTACCAGGGCAGGCGCCCTTATGGTAAGTACAAATCTAACCTTGTTTCTTCCAGAGTGTCAGGTGGGGGGTCGACTGCGGTTCCATTTCAATGCTTGGAGGTCACTGACCTCAGACCCGTGGGTTCTTCAGACCGTATCGGGTTACAGAATAGATTTTGCGGCTCCCCCGTTTCAATCCCGGGCACCCGGAAGAATAAATTTTTCCGAGACAGACGTAGCCTTAATCTCTGCGGAGGTCCAGGCTTTACATGTCAAAGGGGCCATCGTTCCCGTGTCTCCCGACACTCCGGGGTTCTTAAGCAATCTGTTCTTAGTGGCCAAGAAAGGCGGGGGTGTTCGACCTGTCATCAACCTTCGTTATTTGAATGCCTTCATTGCTTACCAACATTTCAAGATGGAGGGCATACATTGTTTGCGAGATCTGTTGCAGATAGGGGATTGGATGGTCAAACTGGACCTCCAAGATGCCTACTTGACGGTTCCGATGGCTCCGGAACACCAAGATTTCCTTCGGTTTCATTGGCTCTCCCAAACGTGGAAATCGGGCGTTGCAACGTCTGAAGAATCGTTCCTTGCGTCAAGGTCTTTCGTACGATCACGAGATCCCGATAGATTGCGAGGCTGCAGAAGAGCTCTCTTGGTGGCTCCAACATATCAACGCCTGGAATGGGAGAGCGATTTTCGGCACTACCCCGGATCTGGTCATAGAATCCGATGCCTGCCTCACAGGATGGGGTGCGCGATGCGGTCCCTCCTCCACAGGAGGCAAGTGGTCACAGTCGGAGCTGTTGGCAAGCTCTTTCGCTGTCAGAAGTTTTTTGCGAGGTTCGTCCAATTGCTCCATTCTTCTGCGCCTGGACAACGTGTCGGCAGTGAGATACATCAATCATCTCGGTGGCACGAGGTCGCAGGATCTTTCTCATCTGGCAACAGAGTTCTGGCAGTTCTGCCTGGCCCACAATATAGCGGTTCAAGCAGAACATATTCCGGGTTTAGCCAATTCCGTCGCCGATTGGAATTCGAGGTATCTCAGGGATTCAGGCGACTGGCGTCTCCTTCACGATGTCTTCATCAAGATTTCGGACCTCTGGGGGCCGTTGGAGGTGGATCTGTTTGCCTCTCGCCTCAACACTCAACTTCCCGCGTTCTTCAGCTGGCGCCCAGATCCAGAGGCTTTAGCGTCGGACGCATTTCTCCAAGACTGGTCATTTCAGAGGAGTTATGCTTTCCCTCCGTTTTGTCTGGTGGCTCGCACGTTGCTCCATCTTCGCAGGTGCAGCACGCTTTTGGTCCTCATTGCCCCGTTATGGAACACGCAACCGTGGTTCCCTACACTGTTGGAAATGCTGGTGGATTTTCCACGGCTTCTTCCTTCCATCTCGGATCTGGTAGTGGATTTGGAAGGCAATCCCCATCCTCTTCTTCTGCAGGACCAATTACCTCTGTTGGCTTGGAGGGTTTCGGGGGACCCTGGTTTGTCCCAGGAGTTTCGGAATCAACTTTACATCTCTTGGCAGGAGCTTGGGCTCCTGGAACGAGACGAGCTTACGTTCATGCCTGGGACGCATGGAAACGTTGGTGCTTGGAACAATGTGTGGATCCCGTTTCGGCTTCTGTGACGGTCATTTTGCGTTTTTTGACAGGTTTGTATGACAGTGGTTTGGCGTACCGTACCATTAACGTGTATCGATCAGCTATTTCTGCTGGTCATACCGGTATTGGTGGTGTGTCTGTTGGCAAACAGACGCTTATATGTCGACTTTTGAAGGGCATGAGATTGGCTCGTCCTCCCAGACCTCGTTATTCTGGTCTGTGGGATGTTAATGTGGTTCTTCGTTTTCTTCTACAATGGCCTGATAATACGTTGTTATCCCTTAAACAGTTGTCGGCTAAGTTAGTCATGCTGTTTTGTTTGATCTCCTGTAAACGCGTCTCTGACGTTCGGGCTCTGGATTTTTCTGCTAGGTCTTTTACGCCTGAGGGTGTGAGGTTCGACATTTCTCGACGTACGAAGACGTCTATTTCTTCTGTGTTTTATCCTGTTTTTTCTCACCAACCTCAACTTTGTCCAGTGGCGTGTCTTCGGGTTTATGAGGAAAAGACGGCTTCCTTCAGGAATCCATCACATCCTGAATTGTTTTTGTCTGTCCGTCAGCCTCACTTACCTGTGGCTACGGCGACTTTGGCACGATGGGTCCGATGGTTATTGGCCTCTGCAGGTGTTGATGTCTCTATTTTCGGCCCTCATTCCACGAGGGGTGCTATGGCTTCCAAGGCAGCGAATTTGGGTTGTAAGTTGGAGGACCTCTTGAAAGCCGCGGAT
Source organism: Spea multiplicata (assembly GCA_009364415.1). Lineage (NCBI taxonomy): Eukaryota > Metazoa > Chordata > Amphibia > Anura > Pelobatidae > Spea > Spea multiplicata. The sequence continues at coordinate 2,098 of VKOC01036085.1, read as the reverse complement.
TGGTCGAGGGAATCGACGTTCAAAGAGTTCTATTTCAAACCCGTAACACATTTTTCTTCTACAGTTATTGCTCAGCTTTGAACTAGCATAATGGGAGCCTCCGTGTCTTTATAAATTGCCAGATTTTACTAAATTATGACGTAAAGTCATGATTTATAAAGACACGGAGGCGAGCATTATTCCCACCTGGGATTTTTTCCATTTCATTGAATGTTTCTTTTGAATAAAGATTTTATTTTCCCACCCTGGTATTCGTTGGTGTCTTTATTGATTTCCATCTTTGATGTATGATGGGTGTGTATTGATTTATATCTGTTTATTATCGTATGCCTTTGTTTTCTGTTTACGGACGGCCTTGTGTTTAATGCCTTTTCCTGATTTACATATGTGTCTTTTTTCTTTCAGCTTGAAGTCTCCTCCTGGTGTCTACCGTTTGGATGTTGTTTACTCCGTCTGGTTCACTGTTAACATCTGTGGTTCATATGGACTGTTTTTCTTAAATTTGTTCTCTTCGGTTCCAGTTCAAAGAAAAGAGGAAGTTTGATGGATCCAGGCAGTTATATAGGAGGAGGGGTTACAGTGATGGGCCCTTATTGGATGCCTGGATATATGCTGATTTGTTTTTCTTGTTATTTTTTCTAAATATGTCTTTGCTGCTGAGGGAATAAAGAAAAGAGTTATGCATAATGCTCGCCTCCGTGTCTTTATAAATCATGACTTTACGTCATAATTTAGTAAAATCTGGCAATTATGTTGTCATGTTGTGTTTCATTAATGTCTGAAAATAAAATCTGGACATTACTCCCTTCAATGGGATTAAAAAAATATATTTGGTAAATTCTATCTTTCCAGAATATAAAAGGAAAACTCATATTGCACAATACTGTCTAATAGTGGAACAAAAATACCTGATGTATCCAAACACCAATAGAGTAGAGTATGAAAAAAGAGAAACACATATGTTCATAATTCAGGAATAATATTCACAACCATACTCTCCACCAGATGTCTTTTGATGTGTTTCTTAAAACAAACAGATAACATTCGATAAGATAAGCAAGTAAAAGCCATGCTGCTTATCAGGTCAGACCCTTTTTCTAAATGTTGCAAAACCTCAAATCTTACTCACATGTAATTACTGTATATTCAGAGTAGCCTTATGCCTATCCTTTGTATGCCTTCCCATGAATTAATTTTTTTCCATGAGCATAAACTCCAGCGCTATATACAGTAATTCAGACTAGCAATTAGTTTCATTAAACATCCTTTATCTGTAGACTTGAATGCTGTGATTGATGTCTGAAATTTTGCATGGCTTTCCCTGCATAAACACCACATTATTATTATTATTATACTTCATAAAGCATAGACAGATTGCGCAGCGCTGTACAAGATGAATATGCTACAGATAACGGCAAGTACAATACAGCAATTGACATAGAGATACAAGAGGAATGAAGGGCCCTGTTCCTGTTGGAACTTACATTGAGCTGATTCTTTAAGGTAATGTTCCTCCACAACCTTCATTTAGTCAAGGTTATGCCTCAACCCATATCCCAGGTCTACAGACGGCTCACCTGCGTCGTGCCTGGTGAAGGACATGAACTAGGAACGTTTAAGTCTTGTGAACTAATCACTACCCAGTCCATTTCCTTTATTGCCAATGCCATTACAGTATTACAGTATTGATCTCAATAGCAGTGAGAGTTTATTAAAGTAACATTTTCTCACACAGATAAACCAGGAGGCTCACACTTGACCAAATGCTCTGGTCTTCATCAGTATTAAATTTTTTGTTTTCTTACTTAAGAGTCACAAAAGTCTGGTCCAGCTATTTAAAATTAGTTCTCCTTTAGCTGATCTAGGAGTTGCTAAGGAATAACATCCACTTGTGAGAATTCGTTTACCTTGTTTGTTTTTTTGTGTAATATTTTTTAATTGGTTCTCAGCATTGATCTTATGTAGTATGTGAGTTGGTGGTAAGTGAATTTGGTTGCGTACGATTGCGGGGACCAGGGCCGGCCGAAGACTTAATGCCGCCTGGGGCGAAGTTTAAAATGCCGCTCCCCCGCCGGCGGGGGGGGGGCGGCATTTTAAA
>VKOC01036084.1:0-10788 GCA_009364415.1 Spea multiplicata | reverse complement strand
GCCTTATACACCCTGATACACCACTCCGTCCTCCCCAGACACGCCACACTGCCCTCCCCACATATGCCACACTGCCCTCCCCACATATGCCTTATATACCGTATATGCCTTATACCCCCAGATATGTCACTTCACTGCCCCCCCTCACTATAAATTCATGCTTCGCACCTACAACTCTGCCCTCTCTCTCGCCAAACAACTCCACTACTCCACTCTCATATCCTCCCTTTCTTCCAACCCGTCACATCTTTTCTCTACCTTCAACTCCCTTCGCTGTCCCTCCATACCCACACCACAAAGCTCTCTCACTGCCCAAGATCTTGCTACCCACTTCAAAGACAAGACCTCTCTTCTTTACAACCCCCTCCTACACCAACCACTACCACTCCTTCCATACTAACTGCCTTTTCCCCTACAACCGAACAACTATGAAAATAATCGTTAGTTGCAGCCCTAACCTGAAGCTTAATCTTTCCAAAACTGAACTTGTTATCTTCCCACCTTCCATCTCCACTCCATTCCCTGAATTCTCTATCACCATTAACAACACGACTATCTCTCCTAATAACTAGGCCCGATGCCTCAGGGTCATCCTTGACTCTAACCTCTACTTCATCCCTCACATTCAGTCCCTCGCCAAATCCTGCCGCTTGCACCTAAAAAACATCTCTCGCATCCGCCCATTCCTCACTCAAGAATCCACAAAAACCCTCTGGTTCATTCACTTATTTCCCATCTTTACTAGTGCAACAATCTTCTGGTTGGTATTCCACTGTCTCGACTCCCTCCTCAACAGTCCTAAATGCTGCTGCTATGCTTACCTTCCTTGCACGCCGCTCCTCTTCTGCATCCCCACTGGCTGTGAAACCCTCCACTGGCTCCCAATTACCTTTAGAATTAAATTTAAAATCCTGGAACTAACATATAAGACCCTCCATAACACTGCTCCTCCATACATTTCTGCCCTCGTAAGATCCTTATGTTCTTCCCATGGGCTAAGGCTCTCCTCCTCACTTATCACCTCTTCCTTTTCCCATCTACAAGATTTCACTCGGCTTGCCCCGTATCTCTGGAATCTACTTCCAGTGAACCTTCAGCTTTTACCCTCCCTTCCAACATTCAAGAAACATCTCAAAACCCACTTTTTCAGAGAAGCATACCATCTTAGCTGCTAGAACTTCGTTGTCATTGATACAACCACCACACTACCTATCACCTTTCTCTGTGCCTTATGTCACCCCATTAAGATGGGGAGCAGGGTTCTCTCTACCTAATGTATCTGTCTTAGTCTGTCAATTCTTGTGTTATTATACCCTTTGAATATATGTATTGTATTAAGCGCTGCATAAATTGTTGGCGCTATATAAATAAAAGATAATAAATAATAAATAAGACCTGTGGATGCACCTGGGTGCTGGCAAGCCCTTTTGAATGTAAGATGGGCGATGAGCAAGTCCTGTGGATGCAATCTGGGTGCTGGAGCAAGTCCAATGTGTGCAATCTGTATGTGCTCCATGCACACCACTATTATTAACTTTTATTTATATAGCGCCAACAATTTACGCAGCGCTAAATACAATAAATATATTCAAGGTGTATGACAAGACAAGAATCGACAGACTAAGACAAACCGATACATTAGGTGGAAAGAGCCCTGCTCGCAAGTTTACAATCTTGAGATGCAGGGGACTACCTCACACCCGAGCTAAACATGATGCTCTATTCCTCCATTGTCAGTGCTGCTGATTGGTCAGAGACTGATCAGTAGTCTCAGAATAGTAAAAAAAAAAAAAAAGCAAACAAAAAGTGTGCCAACAGGTTGCCAGTTAGATCACCTGACTGGCACACTCAAAAACATACAGTCATGCAGGGGATCTGACATTATGGCACAGCCAGCCACCCTTCTCCAGAGGCAAAACACATCAATAAAATCCATCACAAACAAAATACAAACAAGAAAAATACCCTACACCCACATAATTTTATTAGAATTGAGCTGATGACTGCCTGTGGATTTAAACTCCCATAACCTTTAGACAAACTGGGTTGCTGAAAAGTGTCCAAATACTCCTAGTAAAAATACCATGGCTTGTCTTCTCGTCATTCTCTGTCTGCCTATATACTTTGTGTGGGTGCATGAAAAATTAAAAAGGAAAATCATGGTTAAGGAAACACAGCTAAAAATGCTGAAAAAGTCTCAGCTTTTTCACCACAAAACACTCTTAGTAAAAAGAAGGGGTTAAATACCTGTTACCAACTAAATGCTGGTATATTACAGGTTTTTGTGTTTTTTTTTTCTACAAGTTCTCCTCATTTTTTTCTGATTCTGCCTTTCCTCCTTGTCTCACAGTGATTTTTGTCCTCCGCCCAGCTTCCCTTTGCTCGTTTTTGCCTTGTGACGGGAGCAGCACTGCCTCAACACAGCTGTGATTTTCTGGCAGTATATTAGTTATACGCTCTGTATTTTTATGGAGGTGGTTAGATGAAGAGGGTGGGGGGAGGATTTCTACAACAACATCTTGCAGGTTTTGTGTGGGGATTTAGGATGACGTCGGTCAGCTGCTGACGCTGTCCCACCCACTCATATGCCTGTTGCCCTGCCCTGCAATCTGAGCGGTGACGTTCTAAAAAGCCTGATCCTGTTAATAACCGCGTCACTGCCAAAGAGGCAACATGAAAAGGGCAGAGTTTTTACTGAATGCAGACAATAGTAATTCTAAACAACTTCATAGAAAACCATACTTAAGTGTGGCTGGGTAGATAAAATAAGGCTTGGTGTTATAAGAAGCGATTTATTACCATTTATTTACTGCTTGTCAGTTTACAAATACTTGACTGTTAAAGTGGAAATTCTCCAGCCTACAGCACACTACCTCTTGCAGTGAGCTAATAGTCATAAACGCCCGGTTGGTGGTTACCCTCCGTAAATGAAGAGTGTCCACTTTAAACTATGTTTTTTGTCCTCTTAGAAATACATGGATGGATTCATCAGAACCCATCTATACATGTGTACTATTGTGCCACCCTTCCCCAGGTGGGTGCTATACCCACCAGCCAGTTCCAGGTTGTTTGGCAAGCCACCCATGCACTTATGTGAGGAAAGTGCTCCTATTAATTTCAATGTTGGAACTTTCCTGACATTGATTGGCAGATTTATCATGAAACACAAACTGCAGAGGATGTGGGGCACTGCAGAGCCCTCAAAAACAGAGACAGTGAACCTATGGCATGCGTGCCACAACGGGCACCCGAAGCCTTCAGTTGTGGCATGGGGCCTGGTTGCTGACTGACAACCACCACAGGATTTCAGCAGGGTAAGTGAACTACAAAGACTGGGGGTATATAGCGAGAAGGGGGTGAAGTCGATAGTAAGAAAGGAGGTTAGTAAGAATATTAAAATAAAGAGTGAGAATGAGTGAGAGTATGAATTAATGTGTGGATGAACTGTGTGAACTAATCAATGTGTGAATTAATTGTGGATGAATTGCTTGAATGAATTTTGAAAATGCATTAATGAACATGTGTAAATTATTTGCGTGAATGAGAGAATTAATGATCGTGTGAATGAAAGAGTGAACTGAGTGAATGAAATGAGTGAGTAACTGTTTAAGTGTTTGTGTGTATTATAGATGTATAAGCGATTTTGGGAAAGGCGTAGATGGCACACTCAGGGTGTTTGAACCTTGGGGACCAAGATGACACAGGCAGGGTGTTATGGGACAAAGATGGCGCAGGGCATGCTGTTTGGGGACAAAGATGTCTTACACTGGGCTGTTTGTGGGCAAAGGTGGCTCATACTGGTCTGTTTGGGGACAAAATATGACTCAGGCTGGGTTTGGGGACAAAGAAGGCAAGTTCTATGTTTGTAATGCGGGTGCTGGTCAGGTTCTGTGTGGGCAATGTGGACACCAGGGATGGCTTTTGGGGTGTGCAACCTGTGATTACTTAGGGGGGTAATCTATACCTTTAATGCTGAGTTTATATGTGATTTCTAATTGATCTATACTAGCTGGGTTTGTGTGTTATTCTGTTGATCTATATCTGCTATTCCAAATCAGAGCTCTACCAAATATGGCTAAAAGTGCCTTGACCCTGATTGCATCTCCATCATATAGATGCATTTCCCAGCTTAACTGGCGCCAAGTACCACGGCAACAAAATTTTGTAATGTAATTCAACTATACTGCTCAAAATAATAAAGGGAACACTTAAACAACACAATGTAACTCAAAGTCAATCACACTTCTGTGAAATCTCACTGTCCACTCAGGAAGCAACACTGATGGACAATCAATTTCACATGCTGTTGTGCAAATGGAACAGACAACAGGTGGAAATTATAGGCAACTAGCAAGACACCCCCAATAAAGGAGTGGTTCTGCAGGTGGAGACCACAGACCACTTCTCAGTTCCTATGCTTCCTGGCTGATGTTTTGGTCACTTTTGAATGCTGGCGGTGCTTTCACTCTAGTGGTAGCATGAGACGGAGTCTACTAGCCACACAAGTGGCTCAGATAGTGCAGCTCATCCAGGATGGCACATCAATGCGAGCTGTGGCAAGAAGGTTTGCTGTGTCTGTCAGTGTAGTGTCCAGAACATGGAGGCGCTACCAGGAGACAGGCCAGTACATCAGGAGACGTGGAGGAGGGCAACAACCCAGCAGCAGGAACGCTACCTCCCCCTTCGTGCAAGGAGGCGCACTACCAGAGCCCTGCAAAATGACCTCCAGCAGGCCACAAATGTGCATATGTCCACTCAAACGGTCAGAAACAGAATCCATGAGGGTGGTATGAGGGCCCAACGTCCACAGGTGGGGGTTGTGCTTATTCGCCACTGGCGCCCTGTGCTCTTCACAGATGAAAGCAGGTTCACACTGAGCACATGTGACAGACGTGACAGAGTCTGGAGACGCCGTGGAGAACGTTGTGCTGCCTGCAACATCCTCCAGCATGACCGGTTTGGCGGTGGGTCAGTAATGGTTTGGGGGCCGCACAGCCCTCCATGTGCTTGCCAGAGGTAGCCTGACTGCCATTAGGTAGCAAGATGAGATCCTCAGACCCCTTGTGAGACCATATGCTGGTGCAGTTGGCCCTGGGTTCCTCCTAACGCAAGACAATGCTAGACCTCATGTGGCTGAAGTGTGTCACCAGTTCCTGCAAGAGTAAGGCATTGATGCTATGGACTGGCCCGCCCGTTTCCCAGACCTGAATCCTATTGAGCACATCTGGGACATCATGTCTCGCTCCATCCACCAACGCCACGTTGCACCACAGACCAGGAGTTGGCGGATTCTTTAGTCCAATTCTGGGAGGACATCCCAGAAGGGCTAAGCTGATCCTGCATAATTCATACTTCAAGTGGTGAGGTGACTATTTACCTATGCATTATGTGGGCACTGTTAAGTTATTTTTTCAGAAGAAGCTTCCTGGGATTGGTACTTTACAATAAAACAGCAAAGTCACACTTTAAGTAAACTGCGTTGAACAGGTCCCCAAACATCTTCCTTTTGTAAACAATGATCAGGTTACATGGAGCATTAGAAAATAACAGAGTTCTATGCAGAATAAGGATGGTATAAAATTGAAGCTGAGGTTTGTGGGGTGAAAGGGCTAAAAACCATCTTATGGTCAATTAATTCCTCAGAAATAATAAAAGTAGTTAGAGATATGATGCTGGGGGAAATTATCCCTATATGGTTTGCGTTCAAAAAGAAATTACACCTTAAAGACAAATTACTCAAATCTCTGAAGTTACATACATTAGAATTTATAATTAAGGATCTCTCTCTTGATGATTGGAAGCAAGCAGGGATCATCTCCCTTGAGAATGTATTAGTAAAAGATAAGATTAAACTTTTGCTATGTTAAAACAACAGTATAATCTCTCCAATTCAAATATTTGTAAATATCTTAGAATAAATAAATGTTTAAAAAATCAAGCGATTGAAGAAATTGCTAGATTATTACAAGAAATTATTAACCAAATGCGTTTCATGTATAATCTTTAAAGATCAACCATTAGCAACAGTTGTTAGCATTCCGAAATGGGAAAGAGAATTATACATCCAGATACTACAAGAAGAATGGAATGTTTCCTTGTCTAAAGTTATAAAATGGGTACACGACCTTTCCCTGTTAGAAACGCAATATAAAGTGGTTAATAGATGGTACTATGTACCAACTAGATTGGCTTGTATGTTCCCACAAAGCAGTAAGATTTGTTGGAGATGTGAAGCATTTGAGGGAACATTTCTACGTATTTGGTGGAGTTGTGAAAAATTTGCCAAATTTAGGAATATGGTACTAGATTGCTTAAAGAGGGTTAGCAATATAATTATTCCCGGATCTCCAGCTTCAGTCTTATTACATATGAATTGGCCTATTTGAACTCAGTCCCAGACGGCATTAGTCTGCTTAGCGACTAAAAAAAATATAGCCAGAGAATGGAAGCAGAATAAGGACTTTGAGTGGCTTAGTTTGAAAAGCAGCTAAAATATCAACTCCAAATGGAATTGGGGATTTGTAGAATGAACATGATATCTTTAGAAAGATACAAAGTCTGGGAGAATTGTCTGGCGATGCTATAGCAAGGACAAGATGCCCTGAACTAGATTCAAGTCCTTGGCTGGCACTAGATTCCCCCCTCCCTGGAACTCTGGAAACCACAAAGTTAGGAAAAATATGAGAATATATTTTTTTCTTCCTCCATAAGCCTGTTTTTTGTTTGTGTTGATGTATTGTTAAGTACGTCCTTGTATTGTCATAAGATATAAAATAAAAATTAAAAAAATTAAAAAAAAAAAAGAAAATAACACCTTGAGACTCTTTATTGTGTAGTTATATTGTTGGAAAATGGACATATTTGCTAACACTGATTTATTAGTACAGGACCTTCAAAGTTGAAAGATATGATCCAGTACTGGTGCAGGCTTGCTTGCGTTGGTAGCTCACTGGAAATGAAGCAGAAACATCCATCAAAACACTGCCTATTAAAAACCACCCTAAACCTGAGAATGCATGAATCATTAGTTCCCTGTCTCCGTAAGACACAAAAACACAACTGATGGTGGAAAATCTTTCGAAAATATAGTTTTGGTCTGTATGGAAAATAGTCTTGGTAAGTATAGTGGCATCTACGGAAAATTATATTTCTTAAATGTAGACTGGTCTTTGACGAACAATATCTTTTTTCAATACATGGCTATTGCTTCCATCAGAGCAATACTGTTTGATAATATCAGATAATAAATTTGAGCACTGTCAGTCCTATAAGAAAATGTGAATACACACAAAATAGAACATGCTTAACTACCCATAACCTGTGCATTAATGTATTAACTGGAAATATTAACTACAGGGGGCCAGTTTCCATTTGTACAGTTAAATGTAAGGGACATTAATGTTATTAACATTTAAATTTTTAGAGATATCTCGTTTAATACATTGGCATCCGATCACATGATATAGTGGTAAAAACACAGAAAAACAAGAAAACGCATACAGCCCTTCCCCCATCAATTCTAAACCAATTCTAAAACAAAATAACCTCTTAAAAGCTCCTACCCCACTTAGTAAATGTAAATTTATAGATGTGGTTGTACATATATGTAGATCACACATGCAATATAGAGCATGGTAAGTGCATAAAGGAAGGAGTTAATGTATGTAATCATGACACAAACCATAAGTAGAACATGCACATTTTTTTTCACCTTTTTGCACCTCTGGTGCACATACTCTTGAGGATTGTAGTCCACCCAAGTGCAGGGGTGAATTTCTTTTAATTTAGAGGAAAGCCAGCCATTAAATGTTAAAAGCATAGCATTCCTCTATAATGGAAGTTTTGCGTGATTAACACACCAGAATCACTTTTCCATACTCCAAATGTGATCATAAGCTTTACCATTGCTGCACAGAGGAGGAACTAAATTTAATGTATAGACTATTATAGATCTTGCCTTTGTTCTAAGCAGTTTGCAATCAGCTGAAATCATAAGAAGTTGATTATTAGCAACATTCCAACTACAGTGCAATGATTTCCCAAATGAACTGGCAATGTGAAGTAGAGGGTGCGCCTTTGTCCTACAGCCCTTCCCTTAGACTGTATTTGAGATACTATTTTTTTTTTTAATTTAGTGTTTGCACAATTATATTTCTTATATATTTTACAGACTGTAATATTCCAAGATGATATTCCAAGATGACTGTTTGTAAAATACCATAGTGTTTATCCATATCTAAAAATAATTATTAGTCAAATGCCAAGGTTATACTTAGCCACTTGTCCTCTGCCAATTTTCATTGCCGCTTCAGGGTGACCTTCAGTTAGATCCTATCATTACACTTTTATTTTATTGTTATTTATTTTTAATTAAACGTAACAGTTATCCCAATTATGTAATGATATGCCATTTTCAAATGTACATCTAAATGTTGTTACCCTTTAGCAGGATTACTTAAGGATACTTGGGCAAAACAAGATATTTGCTTTGGGGTTGCCTCAAAACTGCTATAACCACATCAGAAATATGTTTCATATTTATCCCAGTTAAAGGAGCCTTTAACATTAATATTAATATTTTAGTGCTTCTCGATCCAAAGAGAAATCCGATTGCCTCTTGGAGTCAAGAAGGAATTTTTTTCCCCTGATGGCAGAATTCAAAATAGCTTAATTAGGGGTTTTTTTGCCTACTTTTGGATCAAGAATAGGAAGGTTAGGTAGAAGGGTTGAACATGATGGAATTAGGTCTTTTTATCAACCTTATTCACTATGTAACTATGTAACCTATAAACCTCTGGATTCAATAAAAATAAGTCTAAATGCACCCACACTAAAAAGCAAAAGTATTATACATTTATATACTATAAATGTTATGTGTGTAAGCCATTTGTCTTTCTAGCATATTTTCAATCTTATTACCACTAAAGGGCTAGCCCTTATAGCTGGGTCATATTTGCGCTTTATAATAATCATATAGTGTGCTTGTCTACTGCTAAATGAAATTTGTTAAGAGTTAAAAACAATGTTTGGTGACCACATTAGTGTAGTGGGTAAGAGAGGAAGAAGAAGCGCTGTGTAAAAGTTTGACATTTCAAACGCCTGTGGGTATTTTGTGCCCAGCAGCAAGTGTAAAGATGAGTCACTTTTTAATCTCACGGCTGCTGTTTTGGGGGCTTAGCAGGAACTTCTGGACTCATGTTATTGACAGTGGAACATTTTTCTTTATCATTTCAAGGAAAAACAGTTCTGAAAACATCACATTGTATAGTTTTCTGGTAAAGGTAAAGGTAGAAATTGAAATTGTAAAAAGCCACCTGCCATAAACCCAATAAGAGTCTCTTAGCACAACACCTCACACTTAGGCCTATTAACTAACGGGCAGAGTTGTGGTTTCAACTTCTTTACTTCGCTAAACATTATGAAGGGCCAACCCCAGTGAGTATGATATTACACCTAAGAAATACTACTGATCGGTCTCTTAACTGAACTGAGCCTTAACATCCTTAACACAAAAACCCTTTATACTTGATTATTGATGAATTAGGCAAGGCTGCCAATAAGTTTATTTTCAGACACTGGTATATGAAGCCTTTTTCTCCATTATCAACTCCTTTATACCCAGCTGTCAGGATCTGGGTCCATACAGATGACTGTAATAACCCAGGGCGCCCAAAGACGGGGTTCAGGAGTTCAGTATGCCGTAGCGTCACAGGGCAGGGCCTGATGCAGGGTGATTGCACTCGCCCGGGTGGGGAGCATCTAGGGTTGTGCAGCCACATACCAGCGCCCTGATATCGCAGCAGATGTGGTCCAGAACGAAGCAAAGATAAATCCTGCAGGTACCCTGGAACTGGCATGAGACATAGCACTAGACTCATGTGCGGGATTCTGCAGGCTGGGAGTGCGGGATGCTGCAGGTTGGGAGTGTGGAAGCTAAGCAGAGTAATAGCTGAAACATAGCGAGCAAGGGACAGGGAGACCAGGCAAGAAACATAACCAGACAAGATATACATAATACAGGGCACTACATGGAACAAGACAAGGAATACTCAAGATCAGACATGAACAAGACAGGACACCCCTCTACAGGGGAGACAGGACACCCTACAGGTTACATCACAGACTGACACGCATAAATACAGGAACTAGCCTAGGACTATATGATAACTATTGGAGATTCCGTCACATCTTATGGCCATAGTATGCTTAGCCCATCACTACGCCAAAGTACTCCAATATTTGGTGGGTCCTAATGCTAAACCCTGCTTACTGAATCACTAATAAGCTGAAACCAAACACTGGATCTAAACACAAAACCAAGGACATACCTTTAGACTGCAGACTGAGACAAACATAACAAACGGGTGGGGCACACATTATAAAGGAAACAGAGTTGAAGCAAAGAGCAAGACTGGAATAAGAGGTTCAGGACAGAACATGCGGAAATCCAGGAATGGATTGAAGTAGAGCTGAAACAACTAATCGATAAAATCGATAATAATCGATTATGAAAATCGTTGGCAACGAATTTCATCATCGATTAATCGAATCTATTTTTATCGATTATCGATATTTTATCGATTATAAAATGCTCTGAAAAACTCCTCTCCTTATAATAATCCGATCTCAAACAGAGATCGGATTATAACACCGGAATCCAGATCCCCCGCAACGCTGCAGGGGACCTGGATTCACTGTCGGCCGATCTCTCACTTCCGTCTCTCTCCGTCTCCAGAGTGGTGTATGGGAGGGGAGGAGCCAAAGTGGTGTATGGGTGAGTTATAGTGG
>VKOC01036074.1:0-10892 GCA_009364415.1 Spea multiplicata | reverse complement strand
TCTGCCATCAAGGGAAAAAAATTCCTTCTTGACAATCGGATTTCTCCTTGGATCAAGAAACTCTAAAATATTAATGTTATTCTATTTATATCCCTGTAAGTCATGCCTTTCTAAGAAAATATCGAGGCCCCTTTTGAAGGTATCTAATGTATTGGATAACACCACCACCCTTGGAAGTGAATTCCATACCTTTATTGTCCTCACTGTAAAGAATCCCTTCCTTTGTCGCCTATGAAACCTGCGCTCTTCTAGTCTCAGAGGGTGATCTCTTGTTCTTTGTATATTTCTGTTAATGAACAGGTCACTGAAGAGCTTGTTATATTGGCCCTGCATTTATTTATATAATGTTATCATATCCCCTCTGAGACGCCGTTTTTCTAGCGTATATAATTTTAACTTTTTTAGTCTCTCTTCATAACTGGTATCACCCAATCCCCTTATTAATTTCGTAGCCCTCCTTTGCACTTTTTCTAATTCCATAATGTCCTTTTTAAGGACCAGTGCCCAGAATTGTACCGCATATTCAAGGTGAGGTCTTACCAATGACCTGTAAAGAGGCAAGATAATATCCTCCTCCCTTGAATCCCACACAGCCAGAAGCCAATTTTCCAGCAAGTGTCTCCGGGCAAAGATGGTTTATATTTTCATTTTGTTCTTTCCGCTATCATTTTTATTAAATCAAACTATTGGGGAGTGTGGTAGTCTGTAGGGCACTCCCACAGTAGGACAGGACACTAAAATAAAAGTCAGTATTATTTCTCTGCAGCAGAATAAACGCAACATAAGAGACTCACAGCTTGTCAATAATCAGTAACTAAAAGAAAGATATTTCTCACTTCATACACAGGAGTCTATAAAACTCAGTTCCATAAGCTTTATATTGGGAACCCATCAGGTTACACCCAGTCCAAACCTGAAGATGTCTCACATTGGCCTCTCTCATAGGTTTAAAACTGCAACACTTTTTAAACCCAAGTGATTAGCCTCCATGATCCACTTGTTAAGTCCTGCCTGAGCAATGCAGAACACATTTTAACCCTTAAGGGCCAGGCAATTTCATGATCGAGGCTGCTTTAATATTTTTGCAGTGCTGGTGTTTAGCAATGTTTAGTCTTCCCACGCAATTTATATAATTTATTTTCAGAACAGAAGGGCTTTCTTAAGATACAATTTTTATCATATCATCTAATTTCCTATACAAAATTAAAATATGGCAAAGAAAATGTAAAAAAGCACTTTCTCTCACTTTTTTATTTAACTTTAAAAGCTAATGAAAAAACTGCTTAGTAGATTCTACTATTTGTCCTGAGTTTTTGGAAATTATAGGGCAAGTAGCATTTTTGCTATTTCAAAATAATGTTTTTCTTAAATCTGCTAATCATGCCTCCATGTGCTATTTGGGACATATTTGAAGCTGATGTGATATAATCGGCAGGTGTGGGTGCAGACCAGGATAGAAAGGGTAAAAGGACCAAGTATACGTTAAATATCATTTTAATCTGTACTTGTGGTAAAACTTCAGCAGGGATGACCAATGTCAACGTCACTCAGATCCTTATGCTTGCCATTTTTTCCTGCTTCTAACACATCAACTTTGAGGACTAAGAGTTCACTTGCTGCTTAATATATCAAACCCACTGAGAGGTGCCATCATAACAAGATTATCAGTGTTATTCACTTCACTTGTCAGTGGTCATAAAGTTATGGCTGAGCAGTGTACGTCACTTCAAAACACCCCAATATGTGTTCAGCAACATATTCTGAGTACAGTGATACCACCCATGCATGGATTTGTCAGGTTGTTTGGGGGCTAAAAGGCCACATCTGGGACATGCGCAATTCTGTTTTTCAACGTGGAATTTTTTTCAATTTATTCCATGAAACATGTATGTTTAGAAAACTAAACACCCCAGGGTATTTTAAATGGTGGTATTTTAACTCTTTCTATTCACTAATTCTACCACTAGCCTTTTTTATGTTTTTTTGTGCGTTTTCCACACACGTTCTTTAGGTATGAATTTACTCCCCTTGGTACTGTATATGACACTGACAAACACCCCAATATGTGTTCGGCAACATCTCTTGAGTACAGTGATACCACCTATGCATAGGTTGCCTCACCCCAATGGTCAGGGGCAAAGATGCCTCATTAAGAAGGCATATAGTATAATGATGGTAAGACATAGTTGCAGCAGGGAGGGAAAAGGAAGAGGGGAGCCAGTCCTGAGTTTTCTATTCCAAGAAACACAGAATCTGAAGGCAGATAAGAACCATTCAGCCTATCTAGTCTGACCATTTCTCCAGATGAAGGAGTTTAAAATTCAAATAGCCTTTGGTCAGCAGTCCTAGAGTGAGAAAGGCTTACTCCCAACAGTCTGTATACTTGATATGCCTCCTTCTCTGCTACTTGTGGTGAGATATATCTGTTTTGGTTAATATACATATATTCAGCTTTTGTCTCATTTATGAAGTGTTTCTATTACTGTGTGTTCTCACACTCCAGTGCTCTGGACTCCAACATTAAGTAAGGATTGAGATACGACTAGGCTGACAGAATGAACTTCCCTTATATATATATATATATAGTATCCAGTGGTCTATATGCCACTGTGCCCCATGATATGCCTTTTGGCCCCCCTATGTGCCACTCTGCCTCCAGAATATTGCTTATACCCCTATATGCCACTCTGGCATTTAGGGGGTTAAAGAGCATATTATGGGGCAGAGTGGCATATAGGGAGTTATAAGGCATTTCAGGAGGCAGAGTGGCGTCCTTCACGCAGACCTTCCCCGGCACCGGAGCTCTCTTCACTGACAGCCGGGGAAAGTCTGCGATGGACAACCCCCGATGCTAACCGCACCTCCTTCCAGCTGCAGTGGAAGTTGCCTATGCAAATCGTGTAGACGTCTACACACCGGGGAGTCAGAAGCACCGGTAAGTTTGGGGGGGGCATAACACGCCCCCGATTATAAGACGTCTTATAATTGAGCAAATACGGTATCTTCATTACCCAGTCAAAGAAAAAGATTAATTAATAGATCTTTCTGTAGTAAACCTGTTCTGTTTCTGATCGTGCAAACTATGTACGTCCAGACATTTATCAATCTTATCCTTTAGCATGGTTTCCATTTATTTGCAAACTACTGACGTTAGGCTTACCGGTATATCGTTGGCCGAGTCTTCCCTACTATCTTTTTTTGTGCAGTGGTATTTCAGTTGCCAACTTCAGTCATCTGGAAATACTCATGTCATTAGTGACTGATTAAATAGTCCTGCTAAAGGTTTTTTCAGGACACACCAAAGTACTTTTAATACTGAATTAAAACCTTGTTTCTTCTCACTCAATATATTTGCCATTTGTGCTGAGTACTACAGTGGCTACTTTTTCTTTTACTCTTGCTAACAAGTTTAATTCAATGTTCTGCTGCCTTTAGGAAGACATCTGTTAAATAGTTCAATCCATCTAAAGATGTCCAGACCATCAAAGACTCCCTTACCAGTCTCTCCATTTTAAGAAAATCCATACTTCCAAAATCAAAAACCTTGGTTTTAGTATGGTGCAATGTAACCTCTGTCCTTATATTAAACCACACTGATTGATGATCAATGGAGTCCAAACACTCTCCTACTCATCTGAAAACAAGTCTCCATCTGCAAATACCAAATCCAGCACAGCTCATTTAAGTGAACTTGTTGGAGAGGCACACTCAGAGGTGGGATTGCTGGAAAAAAGATTATATCTAACAGCCAGAAGAGCAGCTCATCTAGCATAGAGGGGATATAGAAGTAATGGAAGCTCAGGATGGCATATAGCAATACCAGCATCCTCTAATCTAACTAAACTTGAGGCCAAGTAGAAGAGATATTCTACTAATTGAGGAAATATCCAAAATGACATTGAAGGGTATGGGGGAGTTATAATCATAGCCGACACCAATCTTCCTGATTTAAACTGGAAAATCAAAGTATCTGGTTGTGCCAGCAGTACATATAATCTAAATTCCATACCCGGATTATCTTCAAAACAAGTAGTTGAGGAGCCAACACGTAAGGAGGCGGTTTTAGATTGCGTTCAGAAACTGAGACTTGGTATTGGATATTACTATAGGTGAAAGTTTAGGATCTAGAGATCATCCGTTGGTGTGGTTTAATATACGAACACTGAGTCACACCACACAAAAACAAAAGCTTTAGATTTAAAAAAAAAAAAGCTGACTTTTCTAAAATGAGAATATATGTAAAGGAGTCATTTTCAGAACTGTGACAGAAACATTGTAACAAGCTGCTCATTCAGCCCAGGACAGTAACGAGAGATCCTGCATACAAAGGGTTAAACAAATAGACCTTTTTGCATATTACCCCAAGAACCAGACAGAACTAGTGTTGAGGTAAAGAAGGTACTGAATTTTATTGAATTACATACACAACAGCACCTACACACCATGTCTGTATTGCTCCCTCATTACTTTCTTCTCCCCTTCTCTCATCCCAAGCACTTTTCAACTTCACCTCCTCCCTTTCTCCCACCTCCCCTTACTCCCAACAATCTCTCCACTCACACAAGTCCTATTCGCAGCTCCTTTCACCAAATCATGGTCCTCATTTAGTGCTCTCTTCTCTAGCCTTTCAGTCAACATTCCAGAAACTTTAACAATCTTGTCCACATACTCTGCCCCTCCTCCTACCCCCCTTTTACCTTTGCACTCTGGAACGTAGTAATAAACTAACAGCCTTACACGACCACTTTGTTCCCTGCATCTTCTAGCTCTGAGACCTGGCTAACCTCTTGTAACGCTTCTCCTGCTGCTTTCTCCTATGGCAACCTCCACCTCACTCCCAGATCTGACGACAGGAAGGGTGTTGGGGTAGGCTTCCTACTCTCCACAACATGTACTTTTCAATCTATTCCCCTCTGCACCTTCGCTCTCTTTCTCCTAATTTGAAGCCCATGCTATCTGACTATTTAATTCCATCTCCTTACACATTTCTGTTTTATATACCGTCCCCCTAGCCTGGTTGATAGGGATGCACCGAAATTATAATTCTGGACCAAAACCGGACACGAAAATTCAGGATGCATTTGGCTGAAAATGACCCCCCCACACATCCACCTTTAAAATAAATTACACCATGTATATGAAATATTTTATATATATCACCAAGCTCATAGAATTTATACTTACACACAACTATTTCAATTCCAACAACACTAACTACTTACAAATGACCGGGACAGCCATGGCCACCAAAATGTCACCACAATATGCCAATCTTTTCATGGCCAACCTGGAACAGAGATTCCTAGCCACTCACCCCCACAAACCACATAAATATTATCATTATATCGACAACATTTTCATAATATGGACAGAAGAAGAAGAAAACCTTTTAGAATTCCATAAATCTTTCAATTCATTCCACCTATCAATAAAATTGAAAATGAATTTCTCAAAACATAATGTGAGCTTCCTGGACTGTGCCATAAGTGTCACCAATGGCTCACTTCACTCTTCTGTGTACAGAAACCCACAGACAGGAACAGCTTATTTAACAATTCAAGCTTTCATCCCAATCACACTAAACAAGGTGTCATCTACAGCCAAGCCATCAGATACCACCGTATTTGCTCTGACACTGAGGACTGAGACAAACACCTAGGCGTGCTGGCAGAATCATTTCAGAGGAAGCGCTATATCTAAAAATAAATCTGCTCTAAGAACACCACGGGAAAGGCTTCTAGAGTACAAAAAAAGGATAACACTAGCAGGATCCCTCTGGTGGTTACCTACAACCCAACTCTTGAGGAAATACGCAAAATTATTAAAAACCTACAGCCAGTAATCTCAGAGGACCCCATACTGAAAAAAATATTCCCTCAGCCCCCGATACTGGCATTTAAACAACCACCAATTGGTCTGCAGCAAACTGGCACCAGAACAGGAGCATACACAGAATGGCACTGTACGATGCAACAAATCCCGCTGCAAACTTTGTCAACATATATGTTGACAGTAATGTCAATCATACTCATGTACATCTGCTAACGTGGTGTTCATGATACAATGTTCAGCATGTGACAAAGGGTGCTACATTGGGGAAATGGGTCTTAAGCTGCACCTCAGAATGAACCTACACAGAAGCTCTATCAAAAACCATGAGGAAGACAAATTTTGTCTCTCAGGAAAGGCTCTCAGGAAAGGAAAACATTTGAGATGAAAATGATTTCTCCTAGGTTTATTAGTTCTGTCCTTTGGTTATCTCTCTCCCTCTCTTATGACACCTCACGCATACCCTAATAATTAGTAATTAGAGAGAGGAGTAGGAGGGTGGGAAAACTGAAACAAATGTCATCAACTGAGAGAGAGGGGGTAGGGGTTTAAGTAGGCCCAAGACCCCGCCAACAAATACGGACAATTACATAGCCTATCACTTGTGTACGGAGTCTGGGGAAACAATACAAGTCAATACAAGGCGAGGACAGAAACGTAAAAGACAGATTTAAAGAAGACAGACATGATCTGAGGTGTGCCAAGATCATGATGGTCTGTGTCACGTAGGTGGCTAGTCCGACCGATTACCTTCGCTTACTTATGCTCCCTTAGCCTGGGACAACACACTTTCCTCGGTTCCCCAGAGACCAGCCGAGACTCAGTGTAGGGTAAAACCAAAATAAAGACTGATTTATTTTGGACACACAGAGCTAGACATATCCAGCAAAACACACATTATCATAAAACAAGATATTGGGACACAACAGCGACAACAGGGGCAGTAACAGGATTAACAATACAATAGTGTCCCAACGTCCACTATCTATCACTGGCCAAAATCAGGTCCAGGGATGGCCGGGGTAAATGTCTGTAGTGGAGGAACGGGGGGGCGACTGACCTATACAGCACATTAATGCACCTGGATCTGATATTAAACTGAAACAATGTTGGTCACTCCCTGGTTGTAGATCCTGGCTGTCCGCTGGAGATAATCCCCTCAGCAAGTGATGAGATGATACTGCTGGGGGTAGCCACAGAAGTCTTTACAAAGTCAGGGCCCATAGTCAATAGGGAGGAGGCTGGCTGTCAGGCCTCTCCAGCGGCCCCAGTGACGGAGGTTTCCGTCACAGTCGGTACGCCAAAAAGAGGCCAAAAAGGTGAAAACATTGCAATAAACTTAAATTCGAGACTACAAAACAGGAGTAATCACTCGACAAGTTAAGAAAATGCACTAGCCATTTCCTTCTGTGGATCCGGAGTATAACACGCCGAGTTCCAACTACCCAGGTGCCATAAAAAGCCAAAAAGATAGCTTGGAGCTTGACTAGAGATTTAAAATGCAGAATACCTGTCAGAGTTTAATGGAACTAAATGACAGGGTAGATCAGTATGGCAATACAAAATAAAAGTTAGTATATACCCCGTGTTATGAGTATTCAGGCAGGGTGGTAGCTCCTGGAACCTCGAGAAGGTTTCCATGCTGTAGTATAAGCCTTCCAAGTATTGTGAGACAGGGAATGGCATTGTCTATATGAACTTTCAGTTCATGGTGATATGGGAGAAATGCAGCAGAGGCATGGCTATAGGGTCTGCTTCTGGTCTCTGAAAAGAACATAGGGAAGTTAGCTTGGGATAGGGCATCTGCTGCCACGTTATCCACCCCTGGTATGTGTAACACAAACAAATGGAACTGATGATGAATTGATAACCAAATCAGTTTCTGCATGAAAGACATAATAATCAGGGACCTGGAACGACCTTTATGAAGAATGAATGCTGTGGCCTGGTTGTCCGTGAGAAAAACCGTCTTACTGGTCCATAAGTGACCCCAAACCTGAGCAGCTGCTACTATGGGATATATTCCAACAGGGCTGATTGCAGACGACAGCCGGCCAGCCAATGGTTACTGAAGATAGCTTCATAGACATGCGTGGCTGCCGCATCAGATAGGATATGTGGAGAACCCTCAGATGCCTGTGCAATGAACACAGAAACTCCGTTCCAAAGCCATAAGAAACCAGGCCTGCTTGGGCCGCTATGTCTAAACGGATGACAGCGTCAGAGTCAGGGGCTAATGGTAGCAAGGCTAGGAGTCTGGAAATAAAAACCAGACCCCAGCTTTTAGACCCCAAAGTAAGTTTAGTGGCAAAGAAGTACAGTCCCTCCCACCTGATACCATGCTATTGCCACAGTGAGGGTAAAATAGGGAGAAGCTTAAAGGCCTCAGATATATCCGCCTTTGACAACCAAGCGTCCCTACCTGTCTGCATGATACTCTGTACGGCCATATATATTTTAATGAAAACTCTTCCGATGGAATCAAGGGATTAAGACTAGAAACATGGGAAGAATAAGGCGAAGACAAGTCATAAAACAAACGGAATTTATATGGAAATTCGCCTTGAACTATGCCAATGGGGTAGACCCTCCAAGTATGAAAGGGGGGTTCGGTGAATGCCCCTATGACGAACCCTTTCTCCCATTTGGAGTAAAGCAGTTCAGAGGTGAGTGGGTATGGCTCTGCTGACAGCAGATTGCACCCTTCGAGAGTGGACTGGGGGAGGTTGATCGGACCCGTATGAAAGCCTACAGTGAAACCAGTTAGTAGGAGCTCTTTAGGCTGGTGGGACGGGTGATGTCTAGATACCTGGCTAATTGGTTGACTTTGATCCGGCTTAGTCAGCTATGTGCTGGTTTAAGAGTACAGGCCGATTTAGGGTGTGCCCTATAACAGATGAAGCAGACGTGTAGCAAACGACACTGCCCGTAATTGCAGTCTGTGATGTTAAAGTTATTGAAGATCAGGGCCTTCCCTGCCCAATTTATCCACCTGAGGCGCTGCAGAAGAAGATGGCGGACATAAGACGCTCCACTAGAGGAGCTGGTAGTGGCTGCTATGCCGAAGTTTGGGCAGCAGTTGGTAGTATAAGCCAAAGACTGGCAGTCCTATAAAACAGCTCCATATCCAAATTGGCCCAATTGGGAGTAAACTGAAACCGGGAGAGAGCAGCCGCTGCTTTGGCTGAAAGCGAACAGTGCTAATAGAAAAATGAAGAAACCCTATACTTAAGGCCCGGATCCACAACATTATACAAATATAAGTCGAGCTCTTCTCTACTTTTGGGGTGTATGGAGCAGACAGTACCTCTAAACAGGCTGAAAGACAGAACAAACTATGGAATAGAGAGTTTCCTATTTATTCTAAAGGTGAACAAACTGTGCAAAGAAATTAATCAAATATTAAATAATCAATATAATGTCAGCATGTATGGCGCGTTTCGCCTGTAAGGCTTCCTCTGATACGTAAAGCTGACGTTTCTTCATATCAGAGGAAGCCTAACAGGCTTCAGAAACACTGCGGAGAGAAAGAACCACCATTCCCACCGTTCACCGTTCCCCCATTTGATTTTATATTTTACCCATGAAGAAGCTATATTAAAGATTTCTACGATTCCCGATTTCTGTCTGTTAACTCTGAGGAGTCATACTTTTGAAGGGGCACTCGTTTTAAAAAACGCGCTTATATATGGGCTTGGGGAAGCCCCACCAAATGTAACAGTATAATCATCTTTTCATTTTTTTATTTTAAGTCATTAT
Source organism: Spea multiplicata (assembly GCA_009364415.1). Lineage (NCBI taxonomy): Eukaryota > Metazoa > Chordata > Amphibia > Anura > Pelobatidae > Spea > Spea multiplicata. The sequence continues at coordinate 1,304 of VKOC01036074.1, read as the reverse complement.
ATATTACACTATTATCTTGTTTTTATATTTTTTCATGTGAGATCGATAATCCTTCTTTGAAGAATATTTTTCTCCATAACTGTTATAGGTAATATCTTTTATTCACTCACTCACTTTATATTCACACTGATTGGGTGTGAAGGTAGCGCAGTCACCAGTTTCCTATTCAGCCTATGATACTTAGCCTTGAGAAACACCAATACCTCTCCACAAGCATAGGATTTATTGCAGCATTGTGTGTGGCAATCAAAAGGGGAGCTAAGTGCACACCTTTCCTAATATAAATGAGCTGGGGTGATCATAGGGGGGAGGGGGTCAGTACCTAAAGGCAGAGTGGCTGGAGGCTGCTGGCAGGGACTAGCTTGGAAAAGCAGGACAGACTGTAGTGGACTAACAGCAGGTAGTCTATTTAAAGAGTTTCTTTGTTGCTGAAGCTGCAGCATGAATATGGAGAGGGAGTTGAGAACTTTGTGGATCTGAGTCAGAGACGTATTGATGGACTAAAGCAACACTTGCTCTGAAGTCATGGTATGTGCACTAGTAGGGAACAACAATCTAAATAGTTCAGCCTTTCTATATGTAGCTGGGTAAGCTATGTCACGCTTCAGTAATTCTGATGCTAGTTTGGGTATAGTGCAGGCCCTAATGAGTGCTGCCCAGTATTAAGGAAGCTGTGCATGATGACAGAAGTAATGTGGAGATGCTGTGGGTGGAGATTAACCTAGATAGTAAGACGAGTCACACACTATTTGTGTGCGTGTATGCTACAAGCCACCCAACATTAGTAATGAGGGAGAAGATCAGATACTATTTCAAAGGCTGCAAATAGGAATTACGTTTTAATCATGGGAGATTTTAATTACCCAGATATAGATCGGAATAGTGGAACTAAGGGCAGCAAGTTTCTGAACCTGCTTAATGACGCAATTAGTAGAAACCCAAACCAGAATGGATGCCTGTCTGGATCTGGTAATAACTAACAATGAGGAGCTTATCTCAAACATTAAAGTAAGAGAACACTTGGGAAATAGTGACCATAACATGGTTTCATTTGAGATTAATTCCAAAAAGCAAATGGGTAACCGCTCTACCAAAACACTTAATTTCAGAAGAACAAAGGAACATCAAGACTAATACAAAGAAGGGCTTAAACAGCCAATTTCTTTATCCAATATCCAAATTGTGATGTATGATTATAATACAAAAAAATAATCTAAGAACATTCATACTTAGAGCGTAGACATCTACATGCTGCCCCGGCTGCATGACAGGGGAGTCAAAAGCACCGGTAAGTTTGGGGGGGG
>VKOC01036065.1:0-20331 GCA_009364415.1 Spea multiplicata | reverse complement strand
CTGTGGGGTGAGCACTGTTGCCCTGGGCTCTCTGTGGATGTGGCACGGTTGCCCGGGGCTCTCTGTGGATGTGGCACGGGAGGTGGATTCAGGTTGCCCTGCGGATAAAAGGCATGCGGTCCTTTAAATGGACTTTCACCCTCAGAAGGTAGTTTTTCGTATAGCGGGCAGATTCCATACGGGTCGCTTTATTATAAATTCATGGCTCCGCGGAATGCACTTTTGTTTGTAAAAGATGCGCCATGCGTGTTTTTCCTGTGATGGAGGGACTGGAGGCAGATTTATGAGCCTACATATCGGGATGTGATAAGGGAGCATTATTTGCCAATGAGGGAGATCTCTGGATTTGTGGTGCTGTTATATAGGGGTTATATATATATTTATACATCACAATGTACCAAGCCCCACTAAAATAATATATATATACAGCACATATATATACAGCATATATATATAAATATATAAGGTCTAGTATAGAATTCCCAAAGGATCCACCCAGAAAGGATCCAGTCATGGGTAAGTGGAGCCCAGACTTACTGTAGATATCTTAGATTCCTAGTGGCTAGAAATAAGACTAATAGTAGCCCAGGATCTTCAGATGAGAGCAGCTCAGGGGCAATAGCTCCGTAGCCCCCCTCACCAACCCCCCTCCCTGTAAGTGGCAGACTTTTTCTGCTGTGACTTCCACCCCCCAAAATGTTTAGGTGGCCAATTTCCTCACTGTATAAGCCTCTACCACTTCTGCTGGGAGGCTGTTCCACTTATCCACTACCGTTTTACTTTAATATAAAGCGTGTGCGTTAGCAGACGGATCCCGCAGTCCCGAGTCGCCTGCGCTTTAACCTAAACCTCTCATCGACGGCAGCTAGAAGAGGAAGATCTGAAATCTGCCCCGAATCTCTCAGCAAAGCCTCGGGAAATAAGTGACATTTATTCCGCCCCGCGGCGGCCTTCGGCTTTTCTTCTTCGATATTCTTTATGTACCCCGGACAGAGAGGCATCCGTCACCAGGCAGAGGCGGTATCGGAACCCGGCTGTTACTAAGCTCCGTCCGTAAATAGAGTTCAGGTTTAAATATTAACCCTTTAAGCATCAGCGAAATATAGAGTTTGACGGCAGATGAAAACTTTATTCCTGCTATAAAAACCTCAAACCTTATTTGTCCAAACCAGACTACAATTCCCATCATCCACTTGCAATCAAAATGTATACAATATGTATTTTTTTTAATGGATCATTGCAAAGATTTCTTGTTTTTTTCGGAAATCTTTAACCCCTTGATGATACGGGCTCAAAATGCATTGTTTCCAATGGGTTTAGGGACTGCCCATTGTCCTTAAGGGGTTAAAAATCAGGTTTGACACCAAGTATCCTTCTACAACCTCCTCACCTGCTCCACAATTCCAGAGCTGGACCATACCATTGCTGAACTCAACGGGGCTCTTTGAAATTAAGGTTACCTTAAAAGTCAGTAAATAATATAAATGGACTAAAAAAAACATTATTCCAGTCTACAGTATACAGTATTTGTCATCGCTTTGCATAAATTAACTTTAATTAATACACGGATTTATTAAGCCAATTAAAGTAACAGCGTTCTGCAGTCCGGTATTTCAATTAATATAAAGAGAAACATTAAAAACATAAAAAATAAAATAATATTTCATGGCAAATACAGAAAACCGGGCCTGAGACCAGCAGCAGCCGATGACCTGTTTGTGTCATTCATTCACTGAGTGACAGGCTGATTAAATGCCCCAGAGTGAGCAGCGCCGGGGCATCTCGTCGTTAGTGGAACAGATGTGTAACGGACACAATGTTTCCTTTACAAGAATAACTTATTATTTCTTTAGCTAAAATTCATCACTTTTATGCACCGTTCATTGCAGATCATACTTGGGGGGGCTACCTAGTGCTCTCCCTTTTTTTTTTCCGGGGGTGTGGCTTCATGAAGGGGTGGAGCTCTCCAAAGGCAACCTTTAGTGGGAGGGAAAAGGGCAAGGTGAAAATGAGATGGGGTAGGTGGAACATGGGTGGAGTGTGGGCGTGGCCAAATGCTGCGCCCCTGCCTGGAGATACTAACCCGGAGACCCAAAGAAGTAGGACTTCACCTAGGGACTCCGGGTCAAACCAGGGTCTAAGGCAGTAAGGCAGGTGTGGGGGGGGTGCTCTCCTCAGTGGGCTGGTTACAAGGTAGATCTCTGGTCTAGCCGGCACAGCCTCTGTAACGCACGTTACAAAGTGCTGTGACATCATATCCCAGAATGGACTGTGACTGGGTCATACCTAGGACCGTACCGAAGATAAGTATGTCACTGGAATAACCAATGTATTTGCCCTGTCTGTGTGCCACAGGAGCGGTCGTCTTAACTGCTTTGGGATCTTCAGTGTAGGGAAAAGTGAGATTGGAAGGGATTTTAGGGTAGAAATCGAATATTTCTCTAATACGGGTTCAGCATAATGTGAGAAGTATATTCAATGATGGTGAAAAGGTGATTTGCCCACTTTAATTTGGTATTTTTTATGTAAATGTCACTATGATGTCACTAGGCCACCCAAACGGGTCACTGCTGGTCAGGAGACAGGGAGTAAGTATGTAAGTATGCTGCCCTGTATATAAAACCCTCTGTTACTCTTCCGCCCCCAGTGGCTATATGTGGCATTACAAGTACAACATACATATATACTGGATCTCAGGCAGGATCTTCAAGCCTTTCCAAACGTTCCCCGGCTTTAGTTCTCTGGGAGGGGGAGATGGGGATGTGCAGAACCTGTAAAGAAACCGACCAGCATCCTAAAAGTATTGCACCCTCTCCTTTCTGGCACCGTAAGAGTTAATACCGGCACGGTTGCCACCTCAGACCTGGACTTAGCCGTATTGTTAAGTCATACAGGATAATTTGTTACGAGATCCCGCAAGAGAATCCCACCAATTTAGAATAAAACTGCTGCCAGAGATCAGTTGTCCATCGGTGCTGAGCGGTCGCGCATGTGGTCTGGGCGCTGGCTCATCCTCCGTATCTCCAGCCGTTATTCCGCCCCCAGCCTGGCCGACGAAACCATTTCTAATTAATAATGAATGCAAAGTTCTCATCGCAGACATGTATTCTAATTCCATGCTATTGGTTCTTGTTTTGATTGCCGTTACTAAAATAGAACCAGCCGGCAGATCGGCCCCATCCGGCCCCCCGTCCAGTCTGCCGATTCTCCTGCTGTAAAGACTCAAACATTAATCAATCGTTGTTCGCGTCTTAGATTCAGGAGCCGTATGCCTATCCCATGCATGCTTGCATCCCCTGTAGTAAGCTCTACCACTTCTGCTGGGAGGCTGTTCCGCTTATAAACCCCACTCTCAGTATTGAATTTTTCTCTGCGCCTTGATTCAGCACGGCTCAGTTAATATTTTAACCCCACCTTGCGCTGTCCCTCCCGTTAAAATGAAGGCATTAAAATTACAAAAAACGACCCATATATATAAAAAATATCTGAATTACTCATTTGTATATACAGTATTCATTTTCATATTTAGTTTTATTAATTTTTAAATAGTGATATCTCTTTGAAAAATCTATATCAAAGTACTTTAGAAAATATATTAGTAATAATACATAATAATAGTAATAATAAAATATAAATAACCTAATAAAAATTATTTTTCTCAACACTTAAAATAAGGGGTATTATACGGCTATTCTTTTTTAAAATACAATCTTTCCCTTTTTTTTAAAAGTTTTCATCTATAAAATTATATTTTTTTTTAAAAATAGAAAATTACAAAATCAAGACCAATTAAATAAAATGCAGATTCCTTTGCGCGGCCGGGAGGGGCTGCTGCTCGTAATTATAACTTATATATTAAATCTTATAATTGTGGGGAGGATCGCATACCGTTCATGGTGGAAAATCAAGTTTATTTTTTTTATTTTTTGGTAATTCGGAGGCAGCTTGCAGAACGTTACAGACAAAGCATGAGAGGCAGAGCGCTAGATGAGAGCGGACAGGATTATGGCTCCAATGTAATGTGACTCGGGGCGCAGGGAGAAAAGACCTGATATATCTAAAAGGACAGCTGGGGGAATTCAGAAATTAGAGGAAACATCACATACCTCCGGGTATACGGCCCCCACGGACTACAACTCCCACTATTCTGAGCCAGGGCTGTGCTGGGGCTGCGGAGGCTGCCCGTCCTTATGTTATTTTTGCTTTAAATAGCAAATGAATTGTATAAAAGGGGGTGGTCGGCTATGGGTTACCCCCCTTTGGAACAATAATTATGGAATCTGTTATCAGGGAATCTATTATCATAAAAGGGACCGTATTACCAAAATAGCAAGGTGCTTCTGTGCATGCGCAGGGACCGGGCGCACAAACCGGTTACGTAGCTGTATAGGTGACCCAGGTGGGGTACTGGGCTGGCGGAGAGGCACTTTTTTTGGGGGGGATACGGTTAGAGATGTTGCTAGGGGGGGCAGGATTTTAATTACATTACAATAGATTTTATTTGTGGAACGCCAGCAGCTTGCGCAGCGATAACGTGACTCCGTGACTCATTGCCAGCTATTTATGTAACTGAATGTTTACAAAAAAACAAAATGTATAGATTTTTTACATTTATAAACATGTTTCTATACACATTATCGGGGCTTTTAGGAAAGGCTCCTACACACGTCACAGATTAAATACCCCGACACTTTTAACATATAAATGCTATATTTTTTAATGGATTAATGGAGCTGCCTCATTGGCCGCTTTGCAGCGGTGGGCTAGTAATTGTTGAGAACAAACCAAAAAAATGCGCAATGCTATTGTCTTAAACCACACGCTGGGGCAAACAATCATGGCGGCCCCAACGAATGCCCCTTTAAAAGCTGCTAGCTGTGGCAAATTCTCACTGGATGCTGTCTGATCCAGCAGGCAGGAAGTGACATCACATCCATTTCCTGCATGCTGGATCACTCAGTTCCTGCGTTTTTGTAACATGACAACTATAAGTGTCCCCTACAAAAAATTATAAATAACACTCCGTTTTACAAGATTAAAGAACAATTTGTGGGAAATATGCGGGCGTTCAGGAATGATGTTTCTTTTGCCGATTCAGCAGAGTAAGTGGGACAGCACCTTAACCCTTACCTATTCCGGGCAAGCAACTCACTGCAGGAAGGGGCAAGAATCGGATTGGGGTGGTTGGTACCCTTTGCAACCAAACTGCCTGTCAGTGCCATCTCAAACAGCATGTCTTTGTCCTTGGACAGCTTGTCGGTGCCCTTAAATAGCCTGGCTGTGCCATTTTTGTCCCCAAACAGCTTACCTATGTCATCTTTGTCACCAAACAGCTTGTCAGTGCCCCCAAACAGTCTGCCTGTCTCACCATTGCTACACAGCGCATCTTGCCCCCAAACACACATTCATGCTAACACACAAACACTTACACATCAATGCTCACACACACAAACGCCTATACAAGTGCACATACACATTCATGCTCATATACACATTCATGCTCATATACACTGATACATTCATGCCAACACACACATTTATGTATACATTTCCATGTTTACAAGGGATGGCTCCGGGTAGCCGGAGGCCAAAGGTTCCCAGGTATGGTGATTATGTGATATGTCAAAGGTGCGTAATGCATATTAAATCCAAGCGTCCACCATCAGGTGTCCAAAGGGCAGAGATCTCCGCGCCCCCCGATTTCAGGCAGACCACGGGCTGGTGTTTGTCATCTGGGGAGAATTCTCCCAACAGCTTGTAATTTTGTTCTTAGTATAAAAGTTCTAAAGGTTAGCAATCATCATAAATGCTCAAGTAAAAAGCAAAATGACTACATATTATATATATTATCGCTGTTACTAATGGATGAGGAGGGTCAGAGGTTCAGATGTAATGTGGTTCGTTTTACTTTACTGAGAAGGTGGAGGATACGTGAAACGGAATCCCATCAGGGAACTCATGCATGGGACAGACAAACGGCTCCTGAATCTAAGACGAGACCAACGACTGATTAAGGTTTGAATCTATGTAATACAAGACAAAAATTAAAATATATGCATTCAACAATTAACCAATGGGATCAGGCCTTACTTTATAACTTCGCTGAATCCAGACAGGGACTCTAAACCACTAAACATGAGGTCATCAACATGCAGCACATAGCTCTTTAATTCTTTACGGTTAGGTTTGGAATTTTGTGGTTTGGTTCAATTACTCGGACGCAAGATGCATTTCTCTCTACCGATCAATTTTGATTGGCTGTGCCATCTATGTATAGTAATGCGTGTCATCCACTTGACCATTTAGTTTTTGCCTGAAATATCCCAGGTGGTTGAAGTTGGACGCCAGCTAATAGCCGTGCCAGACATCTGTCCAACCAACTAATGGGGGCAATGTCCGAGGGGGGTTAAGAGTGTGGCTTTCACCATCGGACAATCATAAGGGTGGAACAAAGGTATCCAAAGAATATTCCCATTCCAGAGCACTCCGCGCAGTAGCCGTATTGGAAAGCGGCAGACTCAGCCTACTGCCTATAGGTCCCTCTGCCCCAAAAGAAGGGGGGGGGTCACCCCAATCGGGCTCCCCAGTTGCTCAACAGGCCAGCTACAGGGAAGATCTCTGGTTTCTCCAACCCACCAATGTACGCGACGCAGGACTGTGCTGAGCTCGTGTCACCTCCATGGTTTACTTTACCCGGCTCCGCGCATCATTAAGAGACGAACAGCCTGGATATGATGTCATATCCTGGTACTATATGACACGCATGGGATAGACATCCGGCTCCTGAATCTAAGACGAGACCAACGACTCGTTACAGCAGGAGAAACGGGCGACTAGACGGGGGCCGGATGGGGCCGATCTGCCAGCAGGTTCTATGTTTCTATGTAATGAATATTCTCTGCGATGTGTGGCTGTCCGTCGTGGGGGGTATTTTGTACATACTGTATTTTACGACAGTATAAGAAACGGTTCTCCTGTCTGATGGCGGACGGCGGATGGAACTCGGAGATCGCATTATTCGCGCGTCTGTGAGATTTACGCTTCTCATTTCCCGAGCCGCGCTGTGTTTAAGCTCTGCCGTCGGGTCGACATAAACCGATGACGTATTTATTACAATCAGACAGAATTAAGCAGAGAGCCTTCTGTGAGAAGAAGGAAAATTGTAAAGAAATAAAAAAAGGCCATTTTTATTCCGTTCTTCTAGTTTATCTCCGCTCTCACAATATTCTTCTTCCTCCCCGTTATTCATTTTTATTCCCTTCTCATCCCGATTACCATATGATATTTCAAATGAGGATCTACAAACAAGGTCAAAATCTAAAAAAAGAGGGTCGGAGGCTTAGATGTGATGTAAGGAACTTTTTACATTAATGAGAGGGTGGTTCATAAGTGGAACAGACTCCCAGCAGAAGTGGCAGAGGTTAATACAGTGAGGGAATTTATGCATGGCCGTCCACTGTTCTGTGTAATTGATGTTGAGATTCAGCAGGGCCGGCAGTCGGGGGAAATTCGACCAAATTATCAATTACATTTGGTGGATTTAGTAACTAAGGGGGGAAATACTTTTTCACATTTGGGCAGGTAGGGGTTGGAAAACTTCTTCCTTCTATACATGAAATCAAAATTTAAAAAAACGCTCCATTTTGTGTTTAGTTGGGGTAATTTTATCTAATATTAAAATTAGTTTAATCTGAAACATTTAAATGTGACAAATAAGCAAAAATAGTAGAAATCAGGAAGGGAGCAAATACTTTTTCGCAGCAATATATGTATATATTATGTATATATTTATATATATATCTACATACCCCCACTTTTCTTCTCTCAGTAAACAAAAACAGTTTATTATAAAATTTAATTATTTAGCTTTTTTAATAATTTTCCGACCATTAACCAAAAACTAAATGGATCTGAAAAAAAAACCCATTTAGATCCCAGAAATGTGAAATTATTTCTCAAATTCTTAAAAATATGCAGACCTTTTTACAAAAAGTATAATCTCACCTGTTTAAGCATTGATAGCACCTGTGGCTATTACAGGCGCTGGCATACAGATTATACGGAGCTCTTACATGGTAAATGGGCAATGAGCTTCCTTGATGGCAGAAGTCAGAGCGCTCGTGGAGTATTGGAGTAACCGGGCAGGGCAGGACTCGTCATTTTCAGTTCTTCGTCGCGGATGTGTTCTGGGTTTCATGCGGATGGAGACAGCTGGGAGACAACCGGAGGGCTGAACTGCTTAGAAATGGCAGGATCCTGTCAGCGATATCGACTCTTTAGAGTAGAAATAACAGGAAAACGGTTTTATGAACGGTTGGATGAGTAAGAAATGCCTTCAGGTAGAAGGATACAGAACGACGTGAAAGGAAAAGCAATACTTATTAATCTTGGCTCGCTATACCGAGGTACAGAGTTATCCAAATCCATATATTTTGCCATACCTCCCAAGTATCCCTGTTTAGGAGATCCAGTCACTCTGTGGGACCTAATTCCATGTGGCCGGCTAGCCTCCTCTGATGCCCCTCTTTTCTAGGAGGTCAGAATGTTTGCTGGGTATGAGGGTATCGCAGGGTTCTACAGCCCTAAAAGCCCCAATAATGTGTATAGAAACAGCAGAAACTCTAAATTCCCAACACAGATGTATAAATTCACTTAAATCAAGTGTGGTACCTGTGAGAGAGAGGTAAACACTTTGTCTGTGGGCTTAAGGTTGAGGTCGTTTAAAGCCCAAGGTGCTTTTGGGACCCCCATGGAGGTCCAACAGGGTAGCCGATAGTTTTGGCCTGGTGAGTCTCCCTTGGTACATATGGTGTCGGTGAGTGCAAGGAAGCACTTAGAACCTCAAGACTGCATCTTGCACGGAAAGGCCTCCTACTGATTTCAATGGGAGCACTTTCCTGCCTCTGATTGGCAGCTCAAGCAGCCAATGGGTGAGAAGAACCGGCGAACCGCGGACGAAAAGGGCAACTGCGCCTTCTTCCTCAGGTAAGCAGACATATTAAAGGACTCACAGAGGGTTAGTGTGACCCACGGAGTTCTTTAATATATATCTTCTTCTGTAGCGGGGCCGTCAGACGCAGCAAGCCGCCCGCTTTAAGGAGCCGAGTCAGGATTTTATTCATTACCCGGTTTAATTTTCCAGGGTCTTCGCAGAGAATGAGTCAGGGATGTGGATCTTCGCTGTTTGTTCATCAATACATATAAAAAACACTGATAATAATCTCACGTCTGGAACACCGAGTCCCGGGCTTATAATAGGGTCTTCTGTCAATGTCAATGCATAGAGATACTGAAAAGAAAGAAATAATATACGCCGGGTCCTTAAACGTAAAATTCTTTTCAGAATGAATCCTAATTCTTATTATTTACAAAATTATGAATCCAAACAACACTATGGCGGGACCAGGGATGACGCCAATAGCTGGGAACTCTCAACGAGTTTAACCGAGTCCTGTTAGGCCCATTATGATTACTATTTAACGCGTAAGAAATGCAATGATTGGGTCCTTTGATGCTGTTTTTATATATATTATGCCCTAAACCTTTTGGGTTTATCTCATATGATCTTCAATTAATGACATTAATTCGATATCCCAAACTTTTTTAATGTAACCTTAAAATATCTGTCAATAGAGCTCATAAGGAAAAAAAACTAATTTAATGAAATGAAAATCTACAGAAACGGCCCCCAGGGGGTATAAAAAATTTAAATTCAACCTGGCTAAAAAAAAACATGCACAGAAACATGTATTTAAACATAAAAAGACAAATGAACAGCTCATTGAATTCAAAGGGAGAAGACTTTTTCCCTGCCAACTCGATTGGCTGCTCAGCGGGAAACCGCAGCCGTTATATTATTATTATTATTAATTGAATAATTGAAAGTACCCCGGGGTACTCATTTCTCATTATTATGTATTCAATCAGCTATAGTGACTTGATGAATAGTTGACTTTGTTAAAATAGTCTTGTTCCTAAAATATAAAGTCCTTTGCTGAGCATCATTTAGCTCTCCTTTTAATCATTTCTCTCTTTTTTTGCAGATAATTGCCTTTGATGAATTAAGAACAGACTTCAAAAGCCCGATAGATCAATGTAACCCTGCACATGCGGTAAGTAACCATGATACATAGACCCTGCCGGCAGATCGGCCCCATTCGGCCCCCGTCTAGTCTGCCCGTTTTCTGTAAAGACTCAAACCTTAATCAGTCTCGTCTTAGATTCAGGAGCCGTATGTCTATCCCATGCATGTTTAAATCCCCTCACTGTATTACCCTCTACCACTTCTGCTGGGAGGCTGTTCCATTTATCTATCACCCTGTCAGTAAAGTAAAATATTTAAAACAGCGCTAAGCACTTTCTGTGCGATCCGGTTAGTAATGATGTGACTAAGCTGTAGACGGGGCCAATTTGTTATCCCATGTGGCTTGGATCTCGTTTGGCCTTGATTGCTATTTAAAAATTCATACTTCTCCTGATTATCAAACTCCCTCAATCCTTCTGTGCCAGGCTGAGAAAAAATCACTATTTGCCATAGGAATGATGTCTGTGGATTTATTAAATAGCCAAGGATCAAACACTCCGCTACTGTTTTTGGCAACAAGTATCTCTTTTTCAACACATTCGCGGGGTCTGGGAAGATATATACATTGTAAACGAACCAAAGGAAAAATGTGTTCTAAATATTCACATTCTGTGTTTTGTAGGAAAAGTTGCTGTTAATCTGCTCTGCTAGATCATTGTGATTCTGTTTCATATGCATCACTAATATAATATACAAAATAATATAAAACCAGGCTGACGGCGGATGGTAAATAACATTGTTGTCGAAGGTCTCTCTCATATGAAATAGTCCTGGGTATGGGTTTACAGGTAAACGTATGAGTTGGGAGAACCTACCTTATGAAGTTCTGCACCTGATCCACCGGGTTTATTGCATTTTATTGGGGATAAGTTCTCTATTAAATGTCACGCTCAGGTCTGGATCTGGCAAACCAAGCAACGTCCAGTGGGAAACTGTTATGGCCACTTACCTTTATAGCCAGTCCATTAATGTGTGGCCGGATACACACAGTTGGCCGTAAGATATTAGGGCCCATTTAAATATCCAGTCCAGCCCTGGTCGCATCTTATAAAGGCTGAAGAGCCACCATGAGAACTTTTGGTTCTCCAGTGTACGTTCCCTATCCTCCAGTCCTCTTCCCTTCTTTGTCCATCTCCTTTCCCACCTCAACGCCCATACCCGTCTGTTTTTTACCCCGCATTGTCCATTTCCTTTCGGGGGCGGCCTGGCCTGAAGGGTTGCTCCAAATTTCTTAAGAAGAAGAGTGTGTTGGAGGAAGCGTGTGTGTTAGCATGAGTGTGCTGGAGGACGCGAGTGTGAGTGGATGACTGTGTATGTCTAAGTGTCCACCCAGTGTCTATAACCCTCTGCCCCCTAAGTCCCATACACCTCTGTCCTCTCTCTCCCAACAGCCCACACCTATTTGCCCCCTGGTGTCCGTCCCCTATGCCAAACCCATGGGGGTATTGGACACCTCCCAATATGCCCCCCCCCAGGGGGATAAGATGTTGAATAGCTTGTTGATGAGGCCTTTCTAATGGCGGAAACTTATGCATTTCCAAAGATGTGGGAGCTGAATTATTCCAAAATATACTTCAAAATTATTCCACTTCACTACTTTTAGATGAATGGTTTACTGTCTGCATTTAATATTCAGAATACCCTCAAATTATATTTTTTCCCCTAAAATCACTCCTGTACTTTTATAATCAGGTCCCTTTTTAAATTTTATGGTGTGCGATTATTCAAATCAAATCATCACACATTACGCTGGTAGAGATCCATCTCCCGATTTAAAATGTCTTTTGGGAGTCTTGCGGCTTCCTTGTCAGGTGGAAGTTATTTACTATGAGTATTATTTTTCCTTTTTTTTTTTAAACAGCGGGAACGCCTTAGAAATATTGAAAGAATCTGCTTTCTGCTCCGAAAGGTAAGTGCCAGGTCCTGGTTTGTGCAACTCATTTGGGATTCAAAATATATTTATTTTATTTTGGAAGAAAACGCCATTTAATGTTATTTTTGCTCTTTTATTATATAAATAATTTGCCCGTCTGGCTTTAAGTTCCAATATTACTATTGTTTTCCCAAAAACTTTCAGTAGCCACCAGTGGCATACCTAGTGGTCAGGGTGCCTGCTGCCATGGGGGGGGGGGGGGTGTCGTCACGATGGTCAATAAAATTCCACGCCATATTTACCAACCCTTACGCCAAAATAATATAGCCAAGGATTTTCTAGATTAGGATTTCTAGAATGCAAGGGTTCAAATCACCAGTTTCCAGAAAACCCAAATGTCAAATGTGTGTAAATTGCCGTTTCTATGGGACACTCCAGATTTTGTCCCATCTGGTCTCCCCCATCGAATTCGATAACCACAAATTTCCCCTTTCATCAAGGATCCAACGTACTGTGACCGGAATCATTTTATAAAGGGATGTTAACCTCCCGTTGGGATACAAAATGTGGTTTTAATTACTGAGCTCCATTTGTGAGTCTGAAGAAATGTTGTAAGGAATGGGCGAATGCCTCTTTATTATGTAGAATAATTATTTTTATAATAAAGATTTTTTTAGTTCTGATTCTTACCAGGTTGGTGGGAAAGGAGCGGGCAATGGGTGGTTTGCATATAATAGATCTATTGTCTCAAATCCATATGATATGGTCCATATGGCCCATATGGACCATATCAATCGATTCTGCTTCAAATATTTGTTATGAGCATAGTGCTTATTTTGACGTTAATTTAGCTTTAAAAAGCTCTTGAAGCCGTTAACAAGCTCTTCCGTTTAAAAAAACAATGCAATGTCATACTGCCTTACTCACCTACTTACCCAAGTCTGTCTTAAAAAAACAATGCAATGACATACTGTCTTACTCACCTAGTTACCCAAGTCTGTTTTATTATTAATGTTATTAGTCTGAGATATCTTGGTAATGCTGTTATTATGATTGTGTTTCATTAAATACGTTGGCCTTAATAACTCCGCTTATGCCTCTGTGTTGTTTTGTCGGTTTGGGAGGAATGTCGGACATCAATTCCGCCCCCCCCCAAATTGCCCTTTAAATCTCATAGGATTAGTGCATGACTTTTTTAGGTGGACGCCTTCTCCATGGCTCTTTTCAACGCAATCCAAATTAATTTACTGCTCTGCTGGATATACAGATACGGCCTAATTTCTTTCTCTTCCCGACCTGAATATAGGCACAACTCAATGCTTAAAGTAAATTCAGCGCCCTAGTTTAACCATAAATAAAACTTGATGATTACCAAGATGCTCTGGGATTATATAACAGAATCCTTGGGAGGTCACAAATCCTCTAATGATAAAATGATACGGGTATCGCGCGTAGATGTATAGGAAGCCAAACACGGTACTCTAATTAATGCTGTATTTCATATAACGCAGGAGTAGAACGGTTTATATACATCACATCCAACTGTAGCAATCAGAAACCACGGGTGTTCTTCCTGCTGCAGGATTATCGCGCTACAATGGTAGATTCTGATTTTATTTTTTTTAAACACAAAACATTATGTGAGAGACTAGCGTATGTATCCGCGTCACTATAATTAAAAATACTAAATTTAGTGCATAGAGTAGTATGCTGGAAATAGCGTAACAGACGTTAGGAGTTTCAAGTAGATCGGATGTATCCTAAATGCCAAATATAGATCTGAAATTAAATATGAAATATTAAAATTAATGTTTTTATTGAATTTACCTTAATACATGTGTATTTATTTTTGTTGCAGTCTATTGAGTAAATTGTTTATTTTATGCACATGCCTGCATGCCTCCATTTTCGGATATTTAGATGCATTAGGTGCCCCCAACATAACAGCGCAGGACTTGAACCTCACTTTGTGATTTTTTGAGATTTATTGATGTCAATGAACAGGGGGATTTGCTAGAACAAAAGAAACAGAGAAATTATAGTTTTAAACAACATATTTTTATATAATATATGATATATAATATATGTATATATTATATTATATTTATATATATATATATATATATATATATAATTTATTAAATAATAGTCATGTGTTTACTATACCATCTTAAAGGGGGCTTTCATGTCAGTCTAACTGGCATATATATCAGCTAAACTCAATGTCAGTGGACGCTCATCTATATATATACATATACATGAGTTCAGGAGACATGTGGAACAGCACATGCAAAAGTTACGTACGATCTACTCCCTTTATTCAGCCCGTGACAAGTTTCCTTTCTTGAAATATACCCCAGCTTGCGCTTTAGTAGCCATTAAGGCAATTTAGTAAAAAGTTACCTTAGTAAGCAGTTTTTTTAAAATTATGCAAATATTTATAATTTTGTTGGCCAATTGTCATGTGAAATAAAAGCTCTTAATGATACCTTGTTGGCCTGGAAACCGGAAAAAAGTAAAAACAAAAGTATGTGTGTTTCTATTGATGAAATCTTTCAAAGCCACTGATCAAATGACAAACACAGACCAAACGCGTCTCCTACCCGCCAATGCATATGGGGGCAAACAGAGTAGGAAAAGCCTATATACAGGTAATTATGTATCTATCTATCTATCTATCTATCTATATATATATATAATATAATATATATATATAAATATATATATGCCGTACATACATATAAATGATGTGCGTACATCGGGTAATTTGCTCTTTTGGGTTTTTGTAAAATAAAAAATGTTAAGAAAAAGCCTAATGTGTTTAAATGTTGTTTTAACAGGAGCAGGCGGCTTATTATAAACGTGTTAATTATTCTGTAATGCTTTAATTATGGCAGTCATTATCCTCACCTCTCTTTAGAACAGATGCATGCCTGACATTTACAGTTATAGCAGTAATAGCCACGAAGAAAAGAGAAAGATCCCCGATCCCCCGTGCGCTCGGCACAGTCTGGTTTTGTTTTTGTTCCAAAATATATCACACATTTATGATTTATTCATTTATACAGCGCCATCATATTCCGTAGCGCTGTACAATTATTATTTCAATAATATTCCTATGTAGAAACCCTACCTGGGCCGAATGGGGCTGATTTGCCATCAAATTCGATGTTTCTATGTTACATGGTACAGCACATGCAAAATTTTGCTTCATTCATATTCATATTTTCAGGGAAAACTTTGTCATGTGATGGAAAAGCAAGTGCAGATATAAAAAAAAAATGACAAATCACAAAACATTTAAATGAAATAATAAAATGAGTTTGGGTTTTTGTTTAACATGCTAGTGGAACAGCACCTTTAAAACGTATCCAGTGATAATGGAATGTGAATATACTACGTGAACATAGCGATATAACAATACCAAACTACCACCAAGGGGTTAATTGCGATATCCACTCATTGCATACAATGGGATAGCTAGAAGTCTGTAATATACCAGGGCTATACCCCGCTATAATTCAGCGCTCCCTAAATACTCACCGGTTAATTTGGCCCTGCAGGGAAAATATGTAGCGGGTTTCACAAAGTCTGGTCCATGCGCAAAGACATATCCAGCTAATGATCACGAGTATGGAGAGACCTCTGAGCCCTCTGTTAAAAAAGCCCTGCTTTCCGCTAATTACACTGAAAAGTAAACTGCTATGCAGCTGCATTTTGGGAAATATTTAGATTTTTGTTCGGATTATATTAGAAGTAGGATTTTTTTTTAATGAATGCAGCTCGAAATCCAGAAATAAGGTGGAGGTGAGAATAATTCATGGTTTATTCATGACTATATATTATTAGAATGTGGAGCATCTTACATAAACCGTGCTTAGAATGTATCACGGCTCTGACAGGTCATCAATATTTAATACATGATGTGCTAGGGGTAGGTATGGCCCCAGCAGATAAGAAGCCACCGTCACCGAGTGCACGATGGATGAGTGTGCATGGGTATGATAGGGGAAACAGCTATGTCTCACGGCCATGTTTACCAGGTTAATACAGTGGCTAGAAAAAGTATTTACCACATTTGGAATTACCAGCATTTATGGATAAATTTGTTACAATAATGAACAAACACAATCTGTTTTAACTTATAACACAAATTATTGTAGTGTTCCTGTCCCTATTGAGTACATCATCCAAACATTCACAGTGTGGGTTGGAAAAAGTATGTGAATCGCAGGCTGATCACTTCAGCAAAAGCTAATTGGAGTCAGGAGTTAGCGAACCTGGAGTCTAATGAATGAAAGAGGACAGGAGGTGTGTTTAGAGTTTCTATTCCTCTCAAAAAAAAAGAAATCTCAGAAGACTTACAATCAATAACTGCATAAAGCTGGAAAAAGGGTTACAAAGAGTTTACGTATTCATCAGTCACCGTCAGACGAATTGTTTATAAACGGAAAGATTTAGCACTGTGGCTACTCTCCCTAGAAGTGGGCAGCCAGCCAAGATAACTCCAAGGGCAGAACGCAAAATGCACAAGGAGTGGGAAAAAAAGAACCCTAGAGAAACCGCGAAAGGCTTGATAGAATGATTGAAGCTGGTTAACATCTCTGTCCATGAGTCTACCATACCCAAAACATTGAACAGCCACGCAGAACACCACGGAGGAAGCCGCTGCTCTCCAAAAAAAAAATATATATTGCTGTGTGCCTGAAGTTTGCCAAAGAGCACCTTGACGCTCCACAACGCTACCGGGAAAATGTTTTGTGGATTGATGAAACTAAGGCTAAATTGTTCTCGACATGGAAGCATCATCCCAATGGTGAAATACGGTGGAGGCAGCATCACGATTTGGGGCTGCTGACAGATGGCCACCACCGAGAGGACAATGAATTCCCAAGAATATCCAACAGGATAATGCCAGGATGGCTGTCCACCAGCTGAAGCTCGGTAGAAGTTGAGTGATGCAGCAGGACAACGACCCAAAACAAATATAAATCTACCGCAAAATGGTTTCCAATAAAAGGATTATTAAATCCAAAGTTCACTTACTTTTTCCAGCAGCTCTGGGAATGTCTAATGGGTGAGCTCAATAAAGACATGAAAGATGATCATTGCTTGCGTGTTACTAGCTTAAACACAACGTGACTTGATGAACTTGGTGACTTGTATGAGCAATTAATGCAGAAAACCAGGTAATTCCAAAGGGTTCACTAACATTTTTGCCGCCGTTTACATACATGTGATGTCTCCGTGTAACCATGGATTTAACGCTGTGCATAGCTGTAATTGTGAAGTATAGGAAAAAAATGTAAAGGGTTCCACTAAGACTTGTTCTGTGACTTTGTGAACTATTGATATCTGTCTACAGGCCCAGACTCGGCCATCTGGCACACGGGGCAAATACCGGCAGGCTGGTGGTCGACGGGGCATTTTAACAAATAGCTTTGAGTGTCTGAGGATGGTATAAATTAAGGGTATTTGTTAAAACGGCTGAAAGTTCTGTTAGTGTAAATTTGTGACAATCTATGATGATAAAAGGAACATTTTCCCATATTGCTAAAAATAGTATTTCTTTCTAGTGACCAACAAAGAGCTGATACCATGTCGGATTAGAACTTCAAAGCACCTTCTTCAATTTACTGGAATTATGATCAAAGCAATATGTGGCTCTAGAATGCACGGCTCGCTGATAAATTTAATACTGGAAATTACTTAATGAGGAATTAGAGCTCATAGGAAATTCTAATCACAGAGTGAAGTATATATATATATATATATATGTAAATTCTGGTGCGGCGGTGTGGGTGGGAATCAGGGTATTACACTGAATTAAGGGCCAGTATTAGGGGTACTTTCATGTAGGATTAACCCATTGTGTATAGCATTAATGTATCAGCCCTCTGTGACACTCAAAAGGCTAAAAAGCCAACATGAAAACAAATGCATGAACTTTTTTAGAGTTTTATAAATGTCTATATAAAATCTATAATCCTTAGCCGCAGAGTTTAGTTGCAAACTATTTTATTTCCCACCACTATTAACGCCAATGAATGGGAAAGGCGATTTCTTATGCGTGCGGAGGTCTCATTTGACCCCCTAGAAACCTTGCGCAAGTACTTATGGACAAGGCCGGCCCTACAATGGAGCCGAGTGGGGCAAGCACTTTTTTTTTTTTAAGCGGAGGAGAGAGAGGGGGCGCCGAGTGGTTTTCGCTTACCCGCTCGGCGCCCCTCTCTCTCCCCTCTGTGGCGAGTCTCCCTGTTCGGTCTCGGTGCCGGCTTGTAATGCTGAGCACCGGAAGGCCCATAGGCATGTACCTGTTGTGCCTCACAGATAATCTGGCACTGTTTAGATCAGCTGATGTCAAGGCGGATTTTTAAATCCCCCAAACCCTGCTGTTCGCTATAAAAACTCCAGCTGAAGGGGCTACTACGTAACCGTATTTACATTCATTCGCGGCAGCCCAACAGCGGGGTTTTTCACACTGCCGGCTTTTAAAGGTCAGATTTTACTCAGCTAATTACTTAAGCATCTAGAAAATCGAGGGGGTAGTCATAAAGAAAGGTCACAGACGAATGGAGTCTTTAGCCTGCGTTTATTTGTATCTTATCATGAAAGCAAATTTTGAATGCACAGGGAGTTACTAAATATTTCATGAATTATGATTCATATGGGGGTTCGGTAAAGACTCTTTGGCTTGAGTAACGAAGGGGATATTTTTAAAACGATACTTAATCGGTATTAAACGGTAAAGATGAAAGTTTTAAATGCACAATTTGAGACAAGGTTTTGAAAGAGGGAATATATTATTAAATCTAAGCACATTTTCTTACATAAAGTGAAGTTGTCCCATTTCAGTAAACCTCTGATTTTCATTCTTACACCCATGCCGGTGAACTGGGATAAGCGCTGCTTCTCCGTGTTGCCACTGGAAAACTCCGGGTCGCGGGAGCCCCACTTCCCGCCTATTTGCCCCGACATGAGCGGGACCACCCGCCGACGTGTCAGGGGACCCCGCGACCTGGAGAACTGGCGCTTCTCCTGGAGTCTCCGGGCAAAACATGGAGGGTTCCCAGGTATGATCATAGGGATACAACCAGTATGGGGCTCGGTCAAGCAGAAGGCCCCTGATCTGCCACAGGTCCCCTCATTGGCCACCTTAGCCTGTTCAGCACGGGCCCCCCGTGGCTCAAATTGCTGCTTTTGTCCTAAAATATTTGTGATAATAATTTTACAGAGGACCTGCGCAGCCATAAACAATCTTAAGCACTGAAAGCCCATGCGCGGTCTGCTAACATTAATGCAAGGAGCGTCTAGGAAGCAACGCAGCTGGAAACCATAATCCCCGATAACTTTAAGACAGAACATTAAATAATAGATACTGCGGAGAGATGGCTGTTAGCTCTGAAATGAATTATAATTTGTATCTCCTCCGTGACGTTTCCCCTTTAATTAAACGCTTTGCTGTATGTAGCTAATTAAATATTTTGAACGTTTTCACACCAGCCACAAAGCCGTAAAAGACGTGAAACTGCCCTTTCTGAAGGTTTGAAATGTTGTCAGATACAATTACTGGGAAGTCACAAACAGCGTGTGATTGTAATTAGCTTATTTAAGACTTAATGAACCTTCGCATTACTCTGTTATCTAATCGGATCTTGTAAAGCTGAAGTGTTTCCACTTCCCTTCCTATCTTAGTTACTTTTATTATTTTTTTTTCACTGATGATGTAATCAGAGCCAGATAATCACCTGAGCAGGATACAGAATTTGCCCTATTTAGAAATAATTCCCAATACGGGGGCCACGATATGCCAGAATATGTAAGGTTTTATGTACCCCTGGTTAAAACGAAATACATTAGTATGTATACCATAGGATTTCATATTTACCAAAAGGTACCTAATCTTCAAAAAAACTGTTTGAGTCTTTAGTGGAAGGCGATGCATTTTATGGCATAAACATAAAAAGACCATAAAACCACCGTGCATAACATCCATCAAATACTAACAAACACATATATTTTGACATCATACACTAACATAGCGCAAACACTCTAAAACCACTTGCTGACACACACACTCATGCTAACACCATACACTAACATACACAGCTCTAACACCATACAGAACATACACAGCTCTAACACCATACAGTAACACGTAAACACGCACTCTAATACCATACACTAACATACACACAAACACTCTAAAACCACTTGCTGACACACACACTCATGCTAACACCATACACTAACATACACATACACGTGCTAACACCACCTGCTGACACACACACTCATGCTAATACCATACACTAACATACACAGCTCTAACACCATACAGTAACACGTAAACACGCATTCTAACACCATACAC
>VKOC01036064.1:0-14864 GCA_009364415.1 Spea multiplicata | reverse complement strand
TCAGAGATCAGAGTTTCCCGCACCGGTGCGGGGAACTCTTTTCTCTGACAGTCGGGGAATGTCTACGCGACGGATGCAGACAACCCCCGCTGCTAGCCACACCTCCTTCCGGCTGCAGCGGACGTTGTCTACGCGGATCGCGTAGACGTCAACCCGCTGCCCCGGCAATACAGCAGGAAGCACCGGTGTGTGTGTATGGGGGGAGGAGACAGGAGGATCCAGGTCCCCTGCAGCGGTGCGGGGGATCTGGATCTTAGTCTCATAATCAGACAATCAAATTACCTGATTTTTTTTTTAATGCTTGAAAATCATTAAACTGTCAAGGTACTTACACTTCACATGTGTGAAGTGCATCAATTAATTAGCCCGGAAGGGTCATACTCCTGGCTGTGACAGTGGCCTAGTGCACACCACACGTAGGCTTGAGTCAGATGCCTGGCTCACCATTTGGGGCATGTTGTGAGCCAGAATCAAGTCGTAAAATCAAGTTAGAATGACATGCCCCTTTGGTATAAAATCCTCCTACAATCCATCCTGCTGTGTGTTAGGCAAGCTTGCCTATTTCTGGAGCTGTATATTGTTGTAAATCAGACTATTATCAAATTCAGCATAAATTCAGCTTTAGCCTTATGGTAATAGTCATATGACTTATAGCTTTATAGACAAGTGATTACCATAAAAAGAGCAGCATGCTCCAAATCGACTTAATTGCAATTCTACAACAATTAAAGATGAATTAAAGAATCCAATAGAAAAATCAATGCCCTCCTTACCGAAACAGAAAGATGTGGTAGCACAATAGTGCCACCATCAGGTGTATGAAGATCAGCAAATATTTACTGAAAAAACAGTAGTAGCACATCACTTTTAAATGCATCATATATTTAGCTCTATAAGAGGTGTGTAACTTTGTTGGAAAAATAAAAGTAATGAGAAAAATAAGGAGCAGATAATGATTTTTAACAGATAACGGTTCCTGATGATACAATTCCTGATCTTATGCTTTCCTGTTGTGCTCCTTTGAAAGAATTCCCACAGCTTAATGATTTGTATTGGAAATGTTAATTTACAGCCCCTAGCAACCAATGATCTATGTCCACGAATCAATGTAATAAAGATTAAAGAGTGCCTTCAGATATCATAAAATGAGGTCCAGGAAGGTATTCCAGAATAGGAGAGTCTCTTGAGACTATAATTAAGTTCTCAGAAATAGCCTTTTCTGAGATGTGGCCTTAAGCAGGAACTGTCCTGGGACATCCTACATAATAACGAAGTATTTTATAAAAGACCTTAGGAATAAATTGTACTCTTAACAAGAAATCTATTTGCAATTTCCATTTTTAATTTCTGGAAACATTGCAATAAATAAACATCCCAATTCCTAGTATTGTGTCATTTATGTTAAAATATTGTTTTCTAAATAAGCCATAGGTAATGTCTTCTTGCATGCCAGAGAGGTGTTTAACTTATATTAAATTCTTAATGTGATAATTGACAGTGTATTCAGTAAATTAATCTGAGCTATCGTAATTGCATAGTGAGAGGGTGAGTTAAATT
Source organism: Spea multiplicata (assembly GCA_009364415.1). Lineage (NCBI taxonomy): Eukaryota > Metazoa > Chordata > Amphibia > Anura > Pelobatidae > Spea > Spea multiplicata. The sequence continues at coordinate 13,307 of VKOC01036064.1, read as the reverse complement.
CACAAAGGCCATTTTAAAGTCAGGAGGTAAAACACCTAAACATTAGTTATCTCAATTTTGTTTGTGCGAATGCCTACACATGTGAACATGGAACAAAAATGTACTTTTCCTTAGCTGTTTCGGCAAACATTCACCACTTTCAGCAAAAAAAATTATGTGGTAAGCAAGGGAGCCTGTAAGCCTAGAACAGCAAGTAGAATATTAAATGATCCAGGGGTAGGCTGGCACAGGGAGCAGGGAGGCATTACACCGGAGTCAGAGGAAAGCAAAGATTACCCTGGTATGATTATACAGGGCCAGCCAAGCTCTTCCTGCAGCCAAAGTTCCCAGGGGTTGGATCTTCATAAAGTAGGCCCCGGAGACACAGAAATAACAGGAGGGGCCCCATGATCCGGCCTTGATGATGGTAAGGGTCAGACTTGACCTCAGATTGGCCCTAGGCTAATCAAGGGGGCGTGTGCCCCTTTGGCTATTTAAGGAAGGCCAGGGGTCGTGGCCTTCCTCTTTTAAATCTTAAAAGCAGCAAAGAAGTTTTCCCTCCCGCCCGTCCTGTTATTTGTGTGCTGTTTTTGGTTTGTGTCCTTTGGTGGGGCACGTCGTGCGACTTACTTTGGTTGGCGGGGAACTGAGGTTCCAGTTGGATGTTTTTAGGTACTTATTCGTGGTACCTGGTTATAATTGGGTGGTTTCTCATCGAGGTATGGAAACCGTGTTTGTTTGTCACGTTTGGTGGGTTTTCCCACGGGCACGGTCCCAAGGGATGAGGGGGCCGTTGTGCTTATGCCACGTGCTAGTGCGGTTTACGGCTCGTGGTAGGGGTGCACGGCAAAAGTTGGTGACAGCTCCCGGACGGAGGTGGAGCTGTCGGAAAAGGATGCCGGTTTATCCTTAAGGGGTGTGGTAGTAACCTCCATGGGGTTGAAGTGTGGTATTAGGGGTGGAGGGACCCTAAGTCATGGAGGTTACAATGTTATAACATTATGTATGTTAAAATTCAAATAAAGTTTTTTACGTGTCACAGTGCTTTTATAATAAATAAAGCTGTGGCCTTTTCAAATCCAGTTGGTTGTCCGTCTCTTTTATTATCGGTACGTTACATTATGTTTTAAACCCTTCAGCATGACCCACAAGCTGTCAAGTGCTCGGATCATGTATAGCAGACTCTCCTGCAATTGGCAAGTTATTTGGAGACACTTACAAGCTGTTTGGGGCACTGACAAGCTGTTTGGGGACCGAGATGGCACAGAAAAGCTATTTGGGTGCAATGACTAGCTGGGCAAAGATAGCACTGGTAGGCTCTTTGGAGGCTACGATGGCATTGATAAGTTGTTTGGCGGCAAAGTTGGCACTGTGGGACATGTGGCTAGATGAAGTCAGGGGATCTGGGGCAATTATCGCACCCCTGGTACTGGCTGAGGTGACAACACATTGAAACCACAACCATTAGGTACTCTAAAAGTGTTCCATCACAATATAAGTACATTTAATTTTATTATTATTATCTTTTATTTATATAGCAGCAACAGTCTACGCAGCGCTTAATACAATACATATATTCAAGGAGTATGACAAGACGAGAATTGACAGACTAAGACAAAATTATACATTAGGTGGAGAGAGCCCTGCTCACAAGCTTACAATCTATTTTGCTTTTTTTTCCGGAAGCCTACTTTCTCAACATGGCAAAAAATATAAGTCTTTGTCTTGGAAACTGAAAAAAGGCTGAATAAATGTAAGAATATATTTTCATTCATAAGTGTTTAATGATCTCCTTTTCCTTTTTTTACTTCAACTAACCTGGGTTGATTTTTGTAGTCTCTGTTATAATTTTAGAACTCTAAACAGGGGCGTACCTAGAGTATTTGGCACCTGGGGCGGATCCTGTATGTGCTCCCCCACACACACATACACTTTAAAATTGGCCATGCTTCACGCGTTATATAACCGGGCGCAGACAGCGAAGTGGTACAGCATTACCAGGGAGCCGGAGGTCTGTTAAGACCTCTGATCGCCTCTGCGATCGCAAACGATCGCTGGGAGCGGTATCGGAGTTCTTTGCCGACCCGCCCGGCACCCCCGGCACCTCCAGAGACTTTGACACGTCCGGCAAAATTGGCACCCCCGTCGATGATGCGGCACCCGGTGCGGACGCGCCCCGCCCCGCTAGGAACGCTACTGACTCTAAAGAATATGCTTTTTTGCCTTAAAAATTTTGAAAAGTCTGCTTTTAACTTATTAAATCTTCATTTAAATGTAATTGGGATTCATAATGGTACATAATCATGCGTAAATTCATTTTTTTTTAATGTGCTTTTTTATTAGATATTTTAGAAAAGGCAAGGTCCTAGGTCTTTACGCAATAAAATTAGTTTTAGAATGGTTTTTTAGAAGAAAGTATTTTAATTGCTGTGTTTTACAATTCCGGTATCATTGCAGAGTTAAGCACTCAATGTAATTATTTTGTAAATTCAATTTTTCGAGTATAGAGTTAAATACACTACAGGGTCAAAAGTATTGGGACACCTGACCATTACACCAACAGGGACGTTTATGACATTCCATTCTAAATACATAGACATTAATATGGAGTTGGTTCCCCTATAACAGCTTCCACTGCTCTAGAAAAGGATTTCCACAAGATGTTGGAGGGTGTCTGTGGTAATTTTTGCCTATCCAACCAGTAGAGTATTTGTGAGGACAGGCACTGATGCTGGACAAGAAGGCCTGGCTCGCAATCTCCGATCCTGTTTATCCCAAAGGTGTTTGATCGGGTTGAGGTCAGGGCTCAGTGCGGGCCAGTCAAGTTCTTCCAAGCTCATCCAGCTATGCCTTTAATGGCCTTGCTTTGTGCACTAGAGCAAAGTCATGCTGGAATGGAAAAGGGCCTTCTGCAAACGGTTCCCACAAACCATGGAAAGATAATATTGTCCAAAAAGTTTTGGTATGATGAAAACCTCTGAAAACAGCCCCAGACCATTATCCCTCCTCCACCAAACTTTACAGTTGGTATAATGCAGACAGGCTGGTAACGTTCTCCTGGCATTCACCAAACCCAGATTCGGCCCTTCAGACTGGCAAACAGAGAAGCGTGATTCGTCAATCCACAGAACACGTTTCCATTGCTCCACAGTCCAGTGGTGGCAGGCTTTACACCACTCGATCCAACACTTGGCATTGTACTTGGTGATATGAGGCTTGCATGCAGCTGCTCAGCCATGGAAACCCATTCTATGAAGCTCCCGCCACTTCAGCTACGGAATCAGCGTTGTGTTGGTGACTTCTCCGCACCATGCCCCTCAGCACTCGGTTGACCGTGGAGTATCTAGCATTGGTAAAATTTCATGAACTGACCTATTGTAAAGGTGGCATCATATCACAGTATCACGTTTGAATTGAGCTCTTCAGAATTAACCATTCTTTCACAAATGTTTGTAAATGCATGGCTATGTGCTTGATTTATACACCTGTGGCAATGGGTCTCATTAAAACACCTGAATTCAATAAGTAAGAGGTGTGTCTCAATACTTTTGTCCATATAGTGAATGTCTAGGCCACTTACTAAGTTTTTTAGTTTTCAATCGGGGAGTGGGAATTTTTCTCAGGTAAAGTTTATCCCAATGTGCTGCAAAAGGAATGTCTGGAAAAAAGGCTTCTTATATGGAATCACTTAGATGTTTGTTATTCAATGATTCAAAATTGAGCTTCGGGTATCAATGATTTAGTAATCAAACATTATAATAAATAACATTATAGTATTTTGATTATAAGAAAGGAATGTTTGTTTATCGAGATGTCAAACAGGGCATGATAATAAGATGTAGCGTTAACTAAGTGGGCTAGACAGCTTTTCTAAACAGACAGCCTTTCTCTTTCAAGTCTGAAATATGATGTTTCCTTGACTTGAATGTTCTAATCCCAACACAAAAAGATTTCTTCTAGCTTCCCAGTGTGCATCCATTTGTACAAATTACACAGAAAATGGTAAATCCTAAAACAAACTGCTTAAAGGAATCCAAACTCATTGGTGGTGAAAAATACCCTTTTTTTCTTTGAGAATAACATGCCTAGTTTTCCCAGGGTCAAACTCCAGAAGCCATCCAACTTGTCAGCATTCACATTATATATGTCCCTCTCCTGCAATACTTTTACTAGTGTGGCTAGTCCATCCGACGACGGCACTTTTACCTATTGTGTAATACACCCTGATGGCACTACATAAAACAATAAATAATAATAAGAAGAATATAGAAGTCCAATGTTACATGCTGCTATGAAGACAGATGAGGCTCGGTTTATCCCCAATAAAAAGAAAACAGAATTGTATACACTCCATAAGAAATGCCCCCCAATGTTTATTGAATGCCTAACTATAATCTAAGGAAATTACTAAATGACATCTGTTGGCATCACACATTTTCAGTTTCAATTATAAAGACATGTTCATATTTCTATATAACGGTATATTTATGGATATCTACTCTAAACCAGAGTCCGTGTCCTTGTGCTGATATGCTCAAGTGGGGTTCATGTCAAGGTCCAGACATCCACAGAGGACAGCAAGCGGTTTAGAGGTATTAATGCCCATTGTGTATCCCCCTCGCCCTGTGTACCTCCTAACCCTGTATTTTATTTATAGAAACTTAATCTATCTGTGTATGCAGTGACTGGGATATGAGAACGTGAATGCCAATGAAATGAAAGGTCTCAGTATCTACACTATTCCAGTTAGGTGATGGATTTCAGCCCCAACCCTCGCAAATTTGACGTAGGCCCGATGGGAGTGTAAAAAGCCACTGTAGAAAAGTAGTTAGCAATCAGAAAACCAATAAAAAACAGATCAAATAGTTGGTAAAAGAATAACAACCCCTATGCCAAAATACAAAGCAGAAAGCCTTCCTCTATATTATTATTCTTTTAAAAGGGACACTCCAGCCATCCATTTAAATTTGCATGGTGTCCATGGACGGATTCTGCAGAATCAACTCATATGCATTTGCCCCTTTCTCCCCCTACTATTTTCCATGCAGTTCCATGTGTTCGGCTAAACGTATCTCCTTGTATGGGATAGACTTTGCCACCAGTTCAGCACTGGCTGAGCAAGCGCTATGGGTGCGGATCTATTGAAACCCCGCGCACAGGTGCGGAAAACGTTCAGATTGATTTCAGTGAACCGGCTGACTTTAATGCACTTTAATGTGCATTATGTGTTGGTGAAACTGTCTTTTAAATATATATCTGTTTTACCCACAACATTGTTTGAGGTTCTGCGCCCCAGATGTACCCAAAATGTGTTGTAAGATATTGTAAAATATTTTTAAAAAGTTACAAAAACCTATAGATTACCTAAAATGCACACAACTATCCTCTGTGGGTTTTTAACCCCTTAATGTCAAAGCCCGTATATGTACGGGCTCAAAATGCATTGTTTTCAATGGGTTTAGGGACCGCCCATTGACCTTAAGGGATTAAGGACACTTCTCATTTTTGTAACAAACATTTGAACAATATAACATGTATCTGAAAACAGTATTTTTTCCAAACATGAAATATTCCAATCACTATAAATTATAATTGCATGGCTCTTCGAATTATTTTGTACTTAGCAATATATATGCAAGAAAAAATTAAACAGTCCCACTGTCTGTGCTAAACTGGCTAAAGAAAACATTTATCTGTATGATAAATCTATACGTAGTTTGCAGTATATCCAATCTACTATGTGTGCCACTTAATTTTAACAAAATACATATACATATAAACGTCCTGGATTTGTAATCATCTAGTCAGAGGAATGGATTGGATTGAAGCTCATCCCTGGGCAGTTAAAGACAGCAGCAGGTAAATGCCATACAAGCAGTCACTTACTGGAAACACATGGCTACACTCTTACAGCTTATCCGCCTAGACTTTTGCAGTGAGTATATCCAGCAGGAGGTTGCCCACTAAAGCACAGAATCGGCCATATGAGTGTCAAGAAAAGTAAGCATTTGCCCAGTCTGGCCTATGGCCAGTCCAAGCATGTTTAGGGATTATGGTAATATGTCCATATGAATAATAACAAGAATATGTCAACATATAAAAGCATAAAATCTTCCTATAGTCAAGGTCCCACCAAGTCTTGCCTTTACCAAATAATTCCATCTACATGCACATGGTATTGGAATTCGAAGCTAAATCTATAAATGTGTGCATGATCATTACTGAAAGACCATTCAGGTATTTGTCATTGGATTATGTACCATTATTATATCCATAAAGGAATGAGAAGAAGACATAAAGATGTAAGCTTTCCATCCGTTTACATTATTCTAGCAATTATTTATCCAAATTCTGTTCATTTAAAGAATTAAAATATAATTAGCCCAATGTCATTTCCTAATGTATCATTATAACAAATCATCAAACAATGCATTTCTGCTAGCTCACAGGCCTCTGGAGTCTATTCCCATCTTAAAATGTATTTGTTAAGTGCTACAGTTACACATTTCTTGTCAATTTATTCTGTCATGTTTCCACCAGAACATTTATAAGTAACTAAATAAAAGGGACGATTATATAAGCAGATTGAGCAGATGCTTAGGGACCCCATTTGCACCAAATGACCACCTCACAGGATAAATGAGAAGGCCTATACATGTATATTAATATAATCCTATAATGTATGTTGCATTACCTGGTGTATGTATAACTAATATTTTCATCACTTGGTTGAAAGGTGGAGCTCCTTTAAATATATTTGCTTAGGGTACCAAAAAGTCTGGAAATGCCCCTAAACACAAGGGACCAGCACAAGACAGACAAGCACAGAAGACAGACAAGCACAGAAGACAGACAGACAGACCACACAAGTGCAAAAGAGAGAGGCAGAGAGAGGAGGAGACAGCGTGTGATTGTCATGGTAGAGGCAGACTAGAAAGGCTCATTACAGATATAGAGTCAACTCAAAAAAGAAAAGATACAGGTATAAGTCACATAAAATAGTCAGAAAAAGTTACACATAACACAGCAAGTATTCTACTGCACCAACAATCCCACCAGGAGAAATGGAATGAAAAGCGTCTGTGCTTTTACCTTTTACTGGGGCGGCAAGAACATTGCACTGGGCCAAAGAAATAGAGTTCAGTAAACACAGTTCCTCACATCTGAACTAATATCACGGGACGGCCCCAGGAATAGCCATGGCACAGTTACTACAGGAGGCACCCACCTTCCAACATCTACATTAGTAGGGATTGAGTTGAGGTTTCTAGTTCATTGTTTTCGTGATGTTCCCTATGTCTTAGTTTTAGATGGCCTACAGAGACATATGCGATTGCTTTGTCTTGTGACACAAAATGAAAAGGACACTGAAATCATGAAGGCTTTTTCACTTTTTTCCCCTTAATTAAATTTCTCATACCAGTCACACACGGCTTTGCCTGTGTTTCTCTGTGACTTCAGTCACTGCAGGACACAAGTTTTATTTCTAAGAAGGATACTATGTCGACAGTCACAAATCAGTAAGAAAGCCAAAACAAAATGCTTTTTATACTGACAAGGTCACATTCTTGAGTGTTTACCCAGTCTAATCACTCACTTAGTAGAATACAAAGAATTGTTGTTCTTGACCAACAAGATATAATTTTGTGCATATTTCTAATTCTATGCAAAAATAAAAATGGTGAATGAAAAGGGAATTTAAACCAAAGTCATGGCCATACAAATCGTTCATGCAAGGCAATTTGAGTTTTATATAAATATCCACAATGCCATACCCAATTGCTGGAGATGTGGGGAACCAAAGGGAGATGAATTACATATTTGGTGGAGCTGTACAGTAATTAAAAACTTTTGGAACTTTATATCCTCCCGTCTGCAAATGATTTTTGGAAAAAAATGGAATCTGACTCCTGACCAGGCTTTGTTACATCTAAACCTTCCTAATACAAATAAAAATGACTTGAGATTCCTCCTTCATTTATTAACAGCTGTAAAAATGGAAATGGCTAGGAATTGGAAAAAGACAGAAGGGATTATCTGGGCAAAAGTTAAGGCACAAGTAATATATCAATGCCAGATGGAGAGAGGAATTGCAACTTACCCAATTTTTTGTAAAGAAAAATACACTTTCTGGAATAGATGGATAGACCAACTACAAATGGGCAAATTGGATTAATATTAAATACTTAAGCAAGTTTTATTCCTTTGTAACTTAATTAATAGTTACAATTTACCCTGGTGATGCGGGGAAGATAATGTATGTGTAACAAGTTGTGAATTAATTTGAATCTTAAATGTGGCATTTTGTATCTTATTTATTTATGTCTATATGCTTACTATTTATGTATTTATTTATTTATTTTTTTCCTTTTTTGTTTTTTCGTTTTTGTTTTTGTTTTTTGTTGTTATGTCTTAAATTCGCCTGTTAAAGATACAAGCGAATTTTGCTTCTTTTTTTTCTGTTACTAATTTTGAAAAACCAATAAAAAGAATAGGAAAAAAAAAAAGGGGGAATTTAAACCAAAGTCATGGCCATACAAATCGTTCATGCAAGGCAATTTGAGTTTTATATAAATATCCGATATTGTGAGAGTGCCATCTTGTGGTTGTAAGCGGCACACCATGTCTCGTTTTATAGAATAACACTGACTTCTCTGCAGAATCCCCCCATATGCATTTGCCTTTTTATCCACCCCCCAGCTATTTTCTGTGCAGCAGGATGTGTTTGGCATGCATGTAATATGCTTACTGCCAGTCAACTCCAGTGCTGACTCGTTGAATTTTGTGGGTTGTCTAACAAATTCCCCCATGTTCATGCATAAAATGTGCTCCTATTGATTTTAATTGGAGTATTTTACTATCACTTATTGGCTGCTCCCATCTTTTTCTTCTCTCTTTCCCCTCACACCTCTTCACTCATCTCTCCTCTATTAGACCTTCTGTTTTTTATTGTTTCCTCTTAGATCCTCTTTCTTTTCACTATTCATTTTCTCTTTCTTTTCTCTATTCTTTTCTACTTTTCATGTCTCTTATTTCTCTCTTCTTTACTCTCATTTTTCTCTCCTGTTTTTTTCTCTCCATTACATTAAACATTTTAGAAGAAAACCCTAGACACTACTTTTCAAAGTGTGTCAAGGAGATGGGTTAGTAAGGGGTGGTATTTGTAATGCTCCATGTTTCATGTGCTTCTGCAGTAGTTTGCTAAATGTTTTTGTCTGATTTGAACGTTCTCTGTTCTTTGTTTTTAACCTGGTCCACCCTGTTCATCTCTTAGCTTCCTACACTACATGCTAAGGGTCGGTTTTTCCTGTTTATTTTTGGTGTACTATGAAGTAGTGGCAAGTTTACATCTGATAATGGCCATGTGATAAACTAAACATTCACAAATTTGCATTAGCGTAAGGTCCTAGGGTTAATCTGAGATAAATACGTCATTGATGTGGATGAGTGTTGAACATGTCAGAATTTGCTTCTTATTGTGTATTTTAAATTGCTGCCATTTCTATATATTGTGCAGATTAAGCCATCCTAAGGCTTACAGATGATCAGACTCTACCAACTCCACTCATCATGTGATCTGTGCACCTTGCATGCTTACTTAAACTGCAGTCTGAGTGGATGGTCATATTTGCGATAGGCATAAGGTTAAACTAGATATAATATAAAGCCAGGGACTATTATTATTATTATACTTTATTTAATAACGCGCCGACAGATTCCACAGGGCTGTACAAAGACTAAGGAAAGTATTAAGAGGTTGGGCAGACTAGATGGGCCGAATGGTTCTTATCTGACATCACTTTCTATGTTTCTATGTTTGTCATCAACTGTCCTCTGCTAGGGGCTATTAGCCTACATATAATCTTAGGTAGCTCTGTAACCAAAGAACATCCCCACACATACACGCATCCCATTGAAATCTGTGCAACTACCATGGTAGCACAACAATAACACTAGGTTTGTAGATATTTTGCCTTTCCCCCAACTACCTTGGTGTGGCTCTGTGCCAACGCTTGTAGGTATTACTTAACTTTTAACTATACGCATTGGGGTCTATTCACTAAATAGAGAGCCATCAATAGGAAACTTGCGGTAAGAAATAGCCCAGTCATCTGTGTGCAGGGTTAAAAGAACAAAACCCATAGTGTTATGTAACACCTTCAACCTACACACATGTGCTTCAGATAACAGTACTATGATTCAGTGCAAGGTCATTAGATTGTATTAAGGGTATATGTCAGGAACCACTTTTTCGCTGACCTGAACCATGGCTTTTTCATACCTGTGCCATTTACAACTGCTAACACTAGTGGCCACCCTCCGCCCTCTGGAGCACTCAGAACTCAGGTGTGCCTTGTTACCTGGGTTGAGCCCTAGCCAATACATACAGCTGGACCTTGTTACCTTGATGAACCTGCCCTGCCCTTCAGTCAGGGCCTTTGTATTGAAGTCTATGGACCTTCCTGCTGTGGCTCTGCACCTGTACCGTTCCTGGTTCCCTGCTATTGTGTCCTTCCAAGCGGACTCCCTGCTTTTGTGCCTTTTGTGCCCTTCCAAGCGGGCTCCCTGCCAAAAGACTTATTACTGGTATTTTATTTTACCATACATTTCTTGCTTAGACTGTATTACCCTTATTTGCTGGTCCTGTTATATATATATAAAACACACTGCATTACCTGGATTTCTGTTTGTGGTGTCTGTTTGCATAATCATGCACCGTGGGTTACAGACTGAACCCCAAGTATCCCCTGCGCATGGGCTCCTACCCGACCTGATCACCCGAGTCCTGACAGTATATTCTAGATTTTTATTCAAAATGAATGACAGTAATATTCCTAGATGTGTTGAGGAGATCATAATCATAAGCTGTGGAATGGCAGGTAAATAAATGAGGATTCTATTATATTTTAAGGCAGCTGTGTGAGGCAACATTAGTTGAAGCACATAAAATAAGCTTTGTTTCAATACATACCGGCTCATCAAAACGGTAACTGCACTAAAAGAGACCACATTATATTTGCTGTTCCTGTCCGCCTCTGTTTTAGATGGCTATTTACACATTATCCTGGTCTATTGACAATAGATTACTGATTACAATGACAGCCTGTCCACAGGAAAATAGTTAAATATCATATCCATCTTGACAGGTCACATAATTTTCAAATATCAAGCCATCCTGCTGCATATAATCAGCATCATCAAATTCTAGCTTTTCAACCAAAAACTACTGAAGACACTGTATGCAAGAAACCCTATTTAGTGTGAGGAAATGAATACTGTCTATGTAATGTTAATGTGACACTGATTATTCCATTCAAAACAGAGTAAATGGATTTCTCACAAAATGACTAATTATCTAAAAATACATTTCAGGCTTTTTATTTACTACCTCAATATCGAGGCATTCAGCAACACCAAAAAATAAGCAGTGGCACTGCTCATGGCGCATTCACCATATTGAAAGGCAGCAATGCAATCAGCAATCCAGGGCATTGGAACCCTGCTTACTGATCACTCTGTAAAATATAAAGATAAAAAATAAATATAAAAAATTGTTAAAGAATAAAGATGATAGATTATAATAAAAAATACAATTTTAAAATAACCATCCAGTTCCAAATATGTAAAAATAGTTGCCCAGACACCTTGTGCCCCTCCCGCTAGAAATATACATTAAAAAAAACACTTTTCTTGCTGTGGACATGATGGCATCACACAGTCACATCCATGATGCAAATCTCCCGTTCCGCCACATCTTAAAGGTGCTCTATTGGATTGAAATCCGGTGACTGTGGAGGCCATTGGAGTTCATGTTCAAGAAACCAGTTTGAGATGATGTGAGCTTTGTGACATTATCCTGCTGTAGTAGCCATCAGAAAATGTCTGTGGTCTTAAAGGGATGGACTTGGTCAGCAACAATACTCAGGTAGGCTGTCGCGTTTACACGATGCTCAAATGGTACTAAGGGGCCCAAAGCGTGCCAAGAAAATATCCCCCACACCATTACACTACCACCACCAGCCTGAACGTTGGTACAAGGCAGGATGGATCAATGCTTTCATGTTGTTCACACCAAAGTCTGACCCTGCCATCTGAATGTCGCAGCTGGAATCGAGACTCATCAGACCAGGCAACGTTCTTCCAGTCTTCCATTGTCCGATTTTAGTGAGCCTGTGCGAATTGTAGCCTCAGTTTCCTGTTCTTAGCTGACAGGAGTGACACCCGGTGTGGTCTTCTGCTGCTGTAACCCATCTGCTTCAAGGTTCGACGTGTCATGTGCTCAGAGATGGTATTCTGCATACCTTGGTTGCGATGAGGGGTTATTTGAGTTACTGTTGCCTTTCTGTCATCTCGCACCAGTCTGCCCATTCTCCTCTGACCTCTGACATCAACAAGGCATTTTCGTCCATACAACTGCCGCTCACTGGGTATTTTCTCTTTTTCAGACCGTTCTCTGTAAACCCTAGGGATGGGTGTGAGTGAAAATCCTAGTAGATGAGAAGTTGCTACCATGTGATTGGCTATTTGTTTTAACAAGCAATGGAACAGGTGTACATAATAAAGTGGCCAGTGAGAGTATATATATATATATACATATATATACAATACTAGGCAACCTCTAGTGAGCAGAGAGTTGGAGGGGAAGCAGGACATGAGTGCCCATGGCACTGTCCCCTGCTTGGAGAAAGATGAAACTGACTCAGATACTTGAGGAATGCGCTTTGCAGAGACTCTAAATTATGTCAATGCCGCAACAGAGCCTGAATGGTCATGCTATAAATTACACTATGGGCTTCAATACATGCAACCCATGCAATACATGGTTGGCAGTACTGAGTACTGAGTACAGAATGCCAAACACATCTCTGAGTGTGGTGGCACTATAGAGTATCCCATCGGCAAATCCTTTTCTGTTATTGGGGCTGCTGAGCTGACCAGCTACCATCTTCCCCTCCCATCAGAAGTCTTGTGTGTTTAACTGTACATGTGACACTTCTGTTAAAAAGATACTTCAGTATCCCTGGCTGGCTCCTGGAAAAAATGCATTAAAGTACTTTGTAAGCACTCCAATACACATTCTTTAAGCCCTTAAAAACAAAGGCCTTTCAAAAACAGGGGCTAATAGCATTTTCAACATTTTTTCAACATCCCTGTTCAACTGTGATTTTACCCGTTTAGCGTACCCACACACGTTGAATTATTATTATGAAAATCCATACTCATCTTTATGATCCATCATTTAATATATAAAAAAATAAAACTATATATACCGTATTTGCTGGATTATAAAACAAGGTTTTTTCAGGGCAATATGAGGGAGGCAGAGT
>VKOC01036062.1:0-11965 GCA_009364415.1 Spea multiplicata | reverse complement strand
CAAAATCCCGGCCCTGAAGGGGTTAAACTGGAACATTAAATGAAAATAACAACACACATGTTTGTTTTTTTTAGTGATGGATTCGGTTATGGTTAAGTCCCTCCTTTAAAGTAAATACTTAAAGAAGAATCACAAATCTTTTTATCGTCACCAAACAACCTACCCTTTTAATATAAATAAATATAATAGTATAAATGGATGCATTGCTGCACATAAGTCCATGTATGAAACCATATGTAAAAAGCAGAATATATTTAGTAATATTTGATGATATACATATATCTAATGTATTAAGACTCAACTGACAGTTTATAGCAATGAGTCTCTAACAATCTTACTGTTACCAGACGTAAAATACATCCGCTGCTGAGTGTCAGTCACAGGAACTGAAGTGAATGCTACTAAATGTCACTGGGTTTTGCACCAGAATTTACTTTAAAAACTTTGGAAGTGAATCTTTAATTGCCTAAATGACACTTTCATTTTACTTCATTGAGATTAAATAAAAAATGTAATTAGGCAGGGATTATTTTTTTTTTTTGTAAATCAGGGTGTATATACACCTATTAGCTTTCAACTGCAAGGATGACCAGTGCCGCATGATGCATACTTTAATCAGCATGCCTGGGAACTGTCTGGGTTTTACCCATTGTTTCCAGGTTTCCCTGCTTCCCGGGGTCTACGGGTCAATTTTGTTTTCCTTGGGCAAGGGAGTAGACTTTAGTCATGGCCAAGACTCTTCCCTATTTTGTGTGGTTAGTGCTGCTCCTCTCAAGAGTGGAGACTAAGTAAATGACACCTGGTTGGAGTTTCTTAGGTTTGACCTGGAGTTGCCAACTGAAGTTCTGCTTCCTTGGGTCCCCAAGTCATTTTCTTTTTGTCTCCAAGCAGAGGTGAAACATTCCATGCCCATATTCTGGTAAATTCCCAGGTATGCTGGTTGACCAGAGAAGGCATCAAAGCCCAGAAATATTTTTAAATGTTCCTATATATTACAGCTATATTCTATATTCAATGTCTTGTCATAATAAAGTATTCCTTATCCATTAGAAGTAAATAAATTAGAGCATTTTAAAGGTGAACTTATACTTATTGTATTTATTTTAATGGGCATTTCCTTTTAAAGCCTAGGCCTAGGCCTAGTTTGAGTTAATATTTAAGGTGTATGCTTTGTCCTGTTCAGCATTTCATTTTAGCCCAACTATTCTTGTATTGATTTAATGTGAACTGGCAATTGTGGAATTTTGTAAACAGTGGAAAAATGTCACTTGATGCTTCAGGTAATAAAGGTTTAGCAACTGAACTGTGGGTGGTTATTAGTAACCCATGACTGGTCATTTGTTAGCTCATCGTGCTGTGTTTTTGACCTAAGATCCTACAGTACATCATATAACCATAAAATATCTGGTCTAATGTGCACAATTTACCCCTTTTTTAAGAGTCTTGAAAAGGAGTATGTGTATTATACTCGAAGTGTAAGTGAGCATGAATGTCTATGTATAAGTGTATGTTAACATGAATCTGTATGTGAAATCATTTGTATGTACGAGCATGAATGTGTGACACACGTGTCGACACAGAGTCAGTGGATGTGTGCTAGCATGTACAAGTGTTTTTACATATGTGTGCCAGAATGTATGTTGCAAGCTGTTTAGGGGCAATTATGGCACAAACAAACTGTTTGGGGGCAATGATGGCACAGACAAGCTGTTTGTGGGCAATGATGGCACAGGTCAGATGTTTGTGGACAAATATGGCACAGGCAGAGTGTTTGGGGGTTATGATGGCACTAATAAGCTGCTTTGGCCAACGGTGGAACACAACACTTTGGGACATGTTGCTTCGTAAAGTTGGAGGCCTATGGTCTCTAGCTATGCCACTTTCAATGATGCAATCACAATGGCTCACTCTACGGTTCTTTATAGTGCTGTTGACTTGGTCAGAACTTTTGAGACTGAGAACTTTTGTATGTATGCAGGAATAAAGCTGTATTGTGTGTATATATATATATATATATATATATATATATATATATGAGAAAAATAACAATTGCAGGCTTTATTCTTGGGTTTTGTTCTCAGTACACATAAAGCTAGTGTCATAAATTTCTAGTATAAAAACTTTCTACAAAATGGTTCACATTTCTGACTTTTTATACAGAGTATAATATAGGAATCTTAACTAAGATTAGGCCTCTTTTTCTATTATGGGACATAATTTTTCCCAAGGTAATAATTCTATACATTGGTGCAGACACCAGTTGTGTTGTAATTATTATTTTCATGAGAGTCATGTTTACACTAAACTCTTACAGTATGCTGAACAGATGTCCCTATTTTCAGAGGACAACCTATGGATTGAGGGGTCAAACCCTGGACATGTTCCTTGAAACCCTATGAAAGCTAAAGGTAAATTACATTTCAGAAATACACTTGTCTTCTAGATTATAATCCATAAAATATATCTACCATAGTCAACATCATTATATTAAAATATCAGACTATTTTATTGAATATCACCCTTAAACAATGTATAAATAATCTATGTAAAATTCAAATATAATACATTACTTTAATATTTTCTGAGAATGAGTAAAAAACAGGGGTTGGTTCACTTTTATTGTCTAGACATGCATGCTATTAGACAGGGATGGGGTAGCAGCTGCCATGGAGACTAACAAATAAGGGCTTCGCTGCTGCATATCACACACATAACGCCAGACACTGCAGCATTCCTACTGCTCAAAGCTGGAAAAAAAGCTCAGGTACACGTGCCATCATATCTAAGTCTAGATGTTTAGCGCTCAGACAGAGTACATACATCCTTTGTACTCTTTTATGCTGTATCTGTACACACATCTGTCAGCTGATGGGAGCTGTGGTGCATACATAATAGGAGGGCTGCCTACATTTCTTTATAGGCAATCTTTAATACTCTAATTAGTGGCTCTCACCACCTTCAAGGATATTTGGAATTGCTTCTGCTGATTGCTCCTGTTCTGCAGACTTTGTGATTATACGAAACCTCAGTATGTCTTCACCAGGGGAAAAAGATTGATAAACCCTTTGCTAAATATACATCTCTTATATACATTAAATCTCTTAGAGAAAATGTCACACCTTGCCCCAGTCAACAGTTAGAATTGGAAGACACAGTGTTCTTGAGCCAGACAGTAAGAACATTCTAAGAGTGGTTTGAGAAGGTTGTCATAATGATGTCCCTTTATGTGGGATGCTGCCGTGAGGAATATGACTGGAAGGGGTAATACGTGCTAGTTAGTAACAAATAAAAAGTGTAATGCTGGAAAAAAGTTTTAAAGAAATCAGTCTAGGCATAAGTGATTAGCTTTACAGTGCAATTTACTAAAAGATAGATGAATACATAGATAATACACACAGAGCTGGAATGGGGATGACTAAGTCGCCTTGCTCTTGAAGGCTTGGATTAGTGTGGACACGTTAAATTGTTATACTCTCAAAGCTTGCGGGTGGGGGGCACACAGTGCTGGAAACAGAGGAAGTGCCAATATTGGTAAATATGTGGCCCTATTAGCCACTGGCCCAGTGGATATTTGTCTAATGTGTCAGGTTGCCAGTCCAAGCCTGGGTTGATAGATGGAACTGGACATTTATTTTGGAAAAAGCTATTTTAAAATCATAAACATTATTTGGAATTTAATCGGTGAAGATACATGGAGACAATTGCCACTATGTGCTTTTCTATAAATGATTATGTGACATCTTGTATAAAGTTAGCTCTTCTGGCATGACCATAATTTGATTTGTAATAATACCTTTGGTAAAGCTTAATCATATGGCCTATGAGTAAGTGGCAAGTGGGCACCTCAGTTCAATGATTCCCTGTGTAGTGTCAGTATATGGAGGAGCAAAGCTTTGAACATGCTGTGACCTATTGCTTGGTATCCTCATCCCACCATCTAATCTCTTATCTATTAGTCATGGTGTTTTGAAGATTTGCTCATGAAGAAGTCACACCACCCACCTTCGGCTGATTTTCTTGAAGGCACTTCTAAGGAACCCACTCACGTGGGTTTAAGTACTTGCATTGAGTATTGCTTATGTTTTTTTCCCATAAACATTTTTAAACATTTGGCAAACAAAATAGACTATGTATTCTGCAAATATGAATACCATCTGATATGTGATCACCCAACAAAATTTTTTATGTTTAAATAGGACACCGGGTCAGGCCCTGACTGGCAATTGGGCACACCAAATTGCTTGAGGACGGATCTGCTTGCCCGTGCCTCCCAACCACAGTTTGCTTTTGGTTATTCATTGTAGAAATGTAGAATTGTGAACAGGGATGATTTTACCTTTCTAGTTTAGTACTGCAAGGGTCTATCTGCATTAATTCCCTTGCCTTGTGATAATTATTTGTGCCATTTTGTTATTATTTATATAAGATTCAAAGTATGATTAGAAATACTTACTTACTTGTATATGAATGGTCAATTAAAGTTGAAACTTAATGCATTTCACAAGAAGCTGTTTCCGTAGTAACAGGCTATAGTACACATTTTCTTGCATGCAATTTGGTTTTCTAAAGGTATAATAAGTAGAAAAACTAGAAACAGTCAAAAATAAAAAACCTACATTTTGCAAATTATTATGACTTTTTTAATTTTGTTTTTTTAAAAAAAGTTTTAGCTTTAAGATGTCAAAAATCAGATCACTAGATTCAATCGATTCATAACTCAATTATTGATAAATTCACTTCTGTAGTGGAATCCCAGTTTACTAGTTACTGAATCTGCTTTTGAACTTTTGCTGATCTATTGAATGAGTAGTATGTTAGAAAAGTCTAATACAAATTTATTTGGTAACACATTTGCTAGTAATTGCTCAAGGAAGCTATGATTTACCTTCAGCACTGCCCTAAGCCTAACCCAGGGCAGCGCGGACTACCATCCCCTTCGCATTGCTGTGTTTACTTCTGGCCATCGAGATAATGACGCCTTATACCAGTTCTCCACTTTAAGAGGAAGTGCAGCGCAGAAGGAAGATTGTGCCACCTCGGGCTGGCGGAGAAGATCAGAGAGATCTTTTAACTGGCCCATTGAGTTGTGACTTTGCAGGAAGCCTGAGGCTCCCTGTTATGTGGCAGTGGGGTTGCAGACCACCTAGACCTTGTCGGTCTAGGTCAGAATATGTCACTGTAAATCCTACAAGAAGCCTATTTTGACAATTAGCAGTTAATGGTTTTGATCTGGCAAGGTGCAACTTGTGTTGCAGGTGCTGACTGATGTATTACACCAAGTAAGAAGTCACTGTCTGACTGCTCTACATGATTATATATATATTGCTGGAGAGGGTTGATGTTCAAAATGCCACAGACAGCTCAGTAGTTCTGGGTGGACAGGACTGACCCTTAAAAACAAACCATAGATCTGAAAAAAGTTGTGCATTGCTAATTAAATACTACAAACAGCATTGAAATATTCATATGACATAATAGATTTAGACTATTAGTTAACAAATCTTGTGGCCTTTCTAGCAGTGGCCATCTGCGCCACGCATTGGTAAGTGGGGGGGTGCATATAGGGGGTTAAAAGGCATTACTAGTAGGCAGAGTGGCATATAGGGGGTTTAAAAGCATTTCTTGTAGGAAGAGTGGCATATAGGGGGTTAAACGGTGTAACAGAATGACCTGTCATACAGGGGCCCAAGGTACTCAGAGATGGCTCCAACCTGGCTGCCAAACAGGCAGGAACTCCATTGTGTAAACTAATCCCATTAACAGGATGGCTACCCCCCCTGATATTCAGTAGCTAAATGGGATTAAAGGTTGGGTTGTCTACATGTACCTGTTTATCAATGTTGATTTATGTTAATGAAGTTCTGTGGCTATATCAGTCTATTTTTTACATCAATAAACTGTTTATTCCTGCTGTACTCAATTCAAGGTAGTTGTGTCTACTTATTGGGTACACATAGCAGGGTTCCAAGGTGGGCATGCTGGGTGGTGCTGGAAGTGATTCCGGGGACAAGAGGAGGATACATGTGGGTGATCTCTGGGAGTTGATACAGCTCTCTTGGTGACATCTTTGTCATCAAACAGCCCGCCCTGTGCATCTTTGTCCCATAAACATGCTACTTGTGCCATATTTGTCCCATAAACACCCTTTGGTCCCCAAAGCTTAAACACCCTGCTTGTATGATCTTTGCCTTTCCACAAATCTATTATACACCTATGATACACACAAACACTTTTACAGTCACTCACTAATTCACACAATTCATTCACTCAATCATTTATGCTCACTCTTTCACACAAATTATTTACACATATTCATTAATGCATTCTTACAAATTAATTAATTTTCTCACTCATTCACACAATTCATACACACATTAATTCCTTAATCCAAGATAGCGTTTCAGTTGGGGGGGCACACGGGGGGCACAGCATGGTGTAGGGGGGCTCTCTCTTGCTCTCTCACACTGTCACACTCTCTCTCACATTATTTTTTTAATGTCTCCCTACTTTCTCTGACAATGGTGTCTTCACTTTTTGTTCAGCTCCGCTTCTTGTTATTGACTGGTTCTTGTTCAGCTCTGCTTCTTGTTCTTCTCTGCTTCTTGGTTCTCTCTGCTTCTTGGTCTTCTCTGGTTCTCCCGTCTCTTAACCCAGTTGAAGTGGTTCCACACTCTTTTCCTCTATTGGAGAGGGATGGGGATGAAGCTGTGGTGTGCTTCAAGATTCCTCCCTTTTGCAGAAGTACTTCAAGGTTCAATTAAATGGCTTCACTAAACCTTCATTTTTAACAATGATGGAAAAGTGGCTTGACTAAATCTCACAGAACAATTGTACATTCTACAGTAAAAATACACAGAAAATACTATGTTGAAACCATAGAAAACCTCTCCCTGAAAGCTGTTCAGTGAAGTGTGCAGTTCGCACAAGCACCATAAAATTGATAACATTTTTTATATACATTTCAGACCATAGAATCGTTTGCTTAACCTCCACTTGATCTGACTAAACAAGAGACACATGTTTCTAATTGTGAGTTGGCTGAGATTCTGAGGTGGGCTCTTCACGGTATTCTGGGATCTCAGCCAACTTTATGTTGATTGAAATGAACTATTCACAGAACTGGTGCCATCTTAGCCCTGAAAAAAAAAACACTGGGAAAGAAATGGAGTTCAAATGGTACATTTATTGGCTGAGAGTTTAATTGCACGCTTTCAAGACCAAATTGTTAGGCCCCTTCCTCAGGCATTAATGAGGCTAAAACGGAATTGCCTAATTACAAAAGCACAGTTCACAGCTTAAGAAAAAGGCAAAATAAACACAGAGGCATTAGAAAATTTTCTCAGCAGTAAATTAGCTGGAGTTACAGAAATCTCATAAATAGACAAAGTTCTATTGAATTAAACTGGCATATCAGTTTGACCTCCCATTTTATTCTCTCTTTCTGGTGCAGAAAAATCCCATCTGTACCAAAAGCTTCATATCCTGGATTTGCACATGAAACAGCCATTGATTATGTGATGCAAGTGTGAGCCTCCTCCAGTTTGGCCATGAACAGATTGGCAAATTGAAGTGCTAATCGTTTTCCCATTGCAGTTCCCATTCTTTGGACACAGAAGTCCTGTCCAAATATGAAGTAGTTGTGATTGAGTATGAACTGTGCTGTGTGTTACCTGTGCTATGGGTTCCACAACACAGAACTTGAAGCAGTTACTCTTTCTAAATTGATTTAATACATGGTTGAGCGATTTATTCAGTCAAATGTTAAATAGTAGACTGGTGCACAGGTACCAAAAATGAATGTGACAAATGTTTTCAATTTTGGTCTACTTGTTTTTGGACAACACATTTTCCTGCCCTTTTGGATCAGGTTAAATTCGGTTGGCCCCTATTTAGAAAATCAATTTCTTGTCCCTCCCTCAGAAAGTGAGTGAGTAAGAGTGAGTGAGAAAGAGCATGTGAGAGTGAAAAAAATCAACGAAATACAAACAAGTCTATTAAATAGTGCCCCATCTCTAAATTAGCAGCAATTCATATTTGCTGTGCCAGTGGAGTGCTCCAATGTGGTTTTGTGTCTTTCCTTTGATCTAATTGTTTGTTAAGTGATATGAACATTCTCACACCATTTGTTGTTGTTGTGTCATTAGTGATACAGTCATTTATTGCTTCTGAATATGATGGCAGAGAATGGTTTTTCGTTAGCTTTTACTTTTAGCATTGAATTTCTCTGTACATCCTGTAAACTGTTATATATTTTTTTTCACTACTGCTAAATCTAGTCAGGTTCATTGAATTAAGCCTCAGGTCTTGACTTGGCTATTGCTTTCCAAAATAAGCACTGGTTACTAACGAGATGGTATCATCCCAGAGTTACCAAAAATAGTTACCATAGCGATTCCATGGAAGATGAAGCGTTATTGGCTTTGTGTGGGGAGATGAAATTTTAACTGTTCTATCAAAGGATATTTTTGGCAGTCACACATTTTGGAATGTACCAGACAGCAATATCTCTAACCGTTGATTTGTTCATTTGTTAACATTTTAAAAAAGACAAACCTTTTTATTGGCAATGGAAAATAGCATTAAAATATATTAAAAACATTATTAATTAATAACAAGCTATAATAATAGAAAAATGAATATGCTAACTGTACACTAGCAAAATCTCTTTTAAAAGGATGAGAATTATGATGAATTCCATACACTTACACAAGCTAACACCACGCTGTTATATACACACAACACACCCAAACACACAAACTGACTTTAACACTAATATATATTTTGGGTCAATTAGAAAAGTCCTTGTTTTTGAAAGAAAGCACATTTTCTCCATTAACATAACATTAAAGTGTGTTAATGTCAGTAATGACTGTTGTACCTGGTAGTGGAATATTTTCATAGGTGCACAGCGGCTCTTTATCAGCAACTATCACATCATGTGTTCCAAGGGCACGTAGTGTTGGTTTAGTTTGCGTTTAAAAAGCTGATTAATCATTAGAAAACTCTTTTGCAATTATGTTAGCCCAGCTAGAAATTTCCTTGTCTTCCATGAAAACAGCTAGCCCTAATACTGGCTGAGGAAGTCATGGACTGACAAAACTCGTCCCAGTGAACGTATTAAGCACTTTTATCATAATATATCTTATTTATTTTAAGTGTTTTGTTTATTATTTTAAAAAGTTGCATTATTTGAAGTATTAATAAATTGTTTAAATACGAACATCTTGAGTGATTATTCTCAGAAAGGGGCTAGGACACCGCCTTAAGAGTGTCCATATGTGTCTTTTATGAGCCTAAATTTTTAATTTGGCTCTGAATACAGTGAGCAGGCTGCGTATAGGTTTTAACATTTTCATTTTATGCAGTGATGTTTTTTTGCACTATGATGTCTCTCTTAGCCTTTTATATTTCATATGATATCTGTATTTGAGAGACATTGATTGAAAACCACTGACCCACCTATCCATGCTCGAATTTAAGTATTTTAAGGTTACTTTATAATCTACAGATTCAATATTTTATATAGCGCTTGGTTAGAGAAATACTCTTTTTTACTGTTTTACATTTGTACTGTTGCATATTTAGTTGGGGGAGTTCTTATATGCACTTTTAATAGTTTCTCATCATAGCAGCTTATTAACTATGATTGTTTATCTCATATCTGTTGTTTTATGCGCAGCCTTTTCAACCTCTTTTTGATCTGTATATCAAGGTCAAAGAGGTCCGCTTCCACGGACACATACTATCCTTGGAGTGTTTGAAGGCGGACCCAGAAAAAATCAGAGCCATACTGGATATGCCTCAGCCGGCGAATGTGAAATCCCTGCAGTGCTTCATAGAATTTGTTACGTACCTAGCAAAATTCCTGCCGCATCTCTCAGAGGTTTGCGAGCTGTTGAGAAGGCCTATGGACATGGATGCAGTTTGGCATTGGCTTCCTAAGCATGATACTGCGGTGCAGGACATCAAACGCTTGGTCACGGATACACCTGTCCTGAAGTACTATGACGTTACAAAAATTCAAGGTGACGCAAGCAAAAGTGGACTCTGGTTGTCTATTGACCCTTACTGAGCAAAACTATGCACAAATCGAAAAGGAATGTCTTTTGTGTTTGCCTGCCAGCGCTTTCATCACTACCTCTACGGTTGTGACGAGATCACGACAGAAACTGACCATAAGCCTCTGATATCTATCTTCAAGAAACCACTTTTATGTGCACCCAAACGCCTACAGAGCATGTTGTTCATGTTACAAACCTATTGCCTAAATGTTGTCTATAAACCTGGAGCTGAAATGTACATTAGTGACACTCTTAGCAGAGCTACAGCAGCAGGTGGTACACCCGAGTGTGCACAACACACAGTTTGCAATGTTCAACTGCACCTGGATGACCTGTCGCAGATTAATCATTCAGACTATTTAAATGTCACAGACCAACGATTGCTTCAGATAAGACAGCATACAGAAATCGACGAGAGCTTGCAAGCACTTAAGTCTGTCGTTCTTTATGGCTGGCCAGATTCAAAGGCAGAGGTGCCATTAATTGTGAGAGAATTCTCGACTTTCAGCGATGAAATCGGCATTCAGGAGGTCATAGTGTACAAAGGGCCAAGGGTCATCATTCCAAAATCATTAAGATCGGAGATGCTGACACGTATACATGCCAGTCACATGGATGGAGAAGCATGCTATAGGCAGGCACGAGATTCTGGCCCAACATCCAGAATGAGATTAGAGACTTTTTTAATGGGCTAAGCATTATGTGGCCATATAGTGTGACAGAATCCCTGCTACTGTATTCATGATACTGTATGCCCTGAATTCTTACTTATTGGTCATTATTATTTTAGCAGCAACCTGTGAATGGCTTTTATGCATTTTAGGTTGTGCGCGCCCCTATTTTGTATATATTTTGTGTATATGATGATATCCATAAAAACCTGATGTCACTAGTGCTTCAAATTGCATCTTGGGCGCTGAGTATATTATTTTTTGGTTTTTTTTGGGGTTTTGTTTATCAGACACTGGCTCAGCTGTGACAGTCTTTTTATATTTATGGTACCTGTCTGGAAAAAGTGGGATTACCACAAGTTTTTATTTCATCTTTATTGATTGCAACCAAATAGAGCACAAAGCACCTGCCCTGTTTGTGTTCAGTAGGTAATGTATGTGTATTAAGAGATTTAGAATAGATACAGTATTTTCAGGTGATAGAATATGCTCACCTTGCATAGCACTGCCCTATTTAAAAATATACATGTTTGGACCTGATGCACCTTGATTTATATTAAATGTATTCATTAATGTATAAATCATGCAATCTGATTTCCATGGTTTTTGTTTTCACTTTACTTCACTGGATACATTACAGGGACATTAGACTAATGTCTGTTTCCAGTACGTAAAATTTCAGGATTAAATTAATAAATAGCTGAAACTGGTAAAAGCCAGACAGTAAAGTCATAACAAGTGATCTCATTATTTCTCCCCTGATAAATTGTTGATTGTTTGTTTTGTTTAATTAGTTTAGTCATCTTTAAAAGAATCTGTGGTGTAAAATTTATTTTTTTTATGGAATATTGAATCATTATGCTTTAGGTGAAAATGTAAGGCAGGCAGGTATGGTGCTTGTTTATATACCCTTATGATATACTAACAGAATAAAATGATTTAAAATTAACATGATCATATTTCCTAAGTGATCATCACTTGCCATCATTAGGGGGACTAATGAGGCTGAAGAGTCAGGTTTATTAGGGGGAAGAGTCCTGGTGCTGAATACTTTTGTAAATATATAAGAAGCCCATGCTTACATGGTACTATTGCATGTGCATAAAATGCTGAATGTTTGAAGTGTTTATATGGTATTTGTTCATTCTAGCTAACGAGATAGTAATGCTTCTGCATACATTTAGGTTACGAATGGTACCCATAAAATACATTAAAATGTATGTATGTATATAT
>VKOC01036050.1:0-12794 GCA_009364415.1 Spea multiplicata | reverse complement strand
TGGGAGGCAGTGTGACAAGCCTGGGCGCAGATGTGCATAACTGGGGGGCAGGTTGGAAATAAAAACAAGAAATGCATTTTGATCAAAGTTTTTTATTCTGACATTTTTAACATCCAGTTATTTTAAATAAATGAAAAATTTACATTTATTTTTTATCCGATTAATCGAAAAAATAATCGCCAACTAATTGATTATGAAAATAATCGTTAGTTGCAGTCCTACCTGTCATACAGGCCCCCGAGGTACTCAGAGATGGCTCCAGCCCGGCTGCCAAACAGGCAGGAACTCCATTGTTAAACGAATCCCATTAACAGGATGGCTGCCAGGGGGAGATTCAGTAGCTAAAGGGGATTAAAGGCTGGGTATAGTACAAGTAGCTGTTTATCAATGTTAATTTATGTTAATGAGGTTCTGTGGATATATCAGTCTATGTTTTACATCAATAAACTGTTCATTCCTGCTGTACTCAATCCAAGGTAGTTGTGTCTACTTATTGGGTACACATAGCAGGGTTCCAAGGTGTGATGCTGGCTGGTGCTGGAAGTGATTCCTGGGACAACAGGAGGATACATGTGGGTGATCTCTGGGAGCGATTACAGCTCTCCTGGTGAACCTGTGACAATGCTTCATAACCCCTGATATGCCACGCTGCCCCAGATATACCACTCTGCCCCCTAATATGCTTTATAACCTGATATGTCGTTCTGCCCGCTCCCCCAGACTTACCAACGCATGCCCAGACTCCATGGTGTCTAGCGAGGGCAGCCGGTGGGCGCCTGCGTGATACGCGTAGACAACCTCTGCGCTCAGACAACTTGAGCGGAGCCTAACCCTCCTGCTTGGCCGCAGCATGGCTCATTGATAAAGAAAAAAAACTCCGGCCCGGCGCCCGGAACTCCATGTCCCGGTGATACGAATTGCGCATGCCTGCTCTAAACCCTGATTATAGGCTGCATCCCCACTTTAAAGACTAAAAGTGTGGGGGGGGGAGTGCGCCCTATATTCGGGCCAATACAGTATTTGTTTTTTTGGGGGTGTTTATATTATTTTTAATTATTACTTTTTGTTTTATTTTGTAAATCCTTGACATAGAAACAAAGAATCTAAATCTATCACAGAAAAAGACAAACTTTAGACTCTAGGGGCCCACAACAGGTTAATTTTTTTCTATGGGAGGAGCAGGAAATATTACACATTCCAGTTACAAGGTCACTGCGGTCATAAATGCTGTAAAGTGAGATTATTCATTAATTTTTAGTTCTTAAGCCTCAGATTGTGGACAGACTGCTAAACAGGAGAAGAAAGGATAGAAGCATTAAGAGAAAAGCTAAACCAAAGATGAACAAACAGAGAACCGGGGAGTTCTGGAGATAAATCGTGTAACAAAAAGCAAAAAGAATGATTATACGCGATTCAAGGAAAAGAGAAATAATCCAAATCCAAGGAAATTAATGGTAATAAAAGCAGAAACCGTAAAAGGGAAGAGAAAAAAGGAGGGGCGAAAATTGAAAGTGAAACAAAATGAAGGAGCAAAATGGGGTTATTTTTTTCGCTCTCCTCCTCCCCGTTATTATTTTATTTCCTACGTATATAAGTGACTTTCCATCATAAGAAGAAAACCTGATTTCCTGGGAGATGCTGATTTCATAGAGGGGTCATCACTAACGAGAAGTAAGATGAGGGCGACGTGCAGCCTTACCTCTGCCCGCGTGCATACATTCAGCAGGATGGACTGGGTGTGCTGGGGGAACTCGCCCTTTACTGGGAATGGGAGGAGCTTTATTCTTCTGTAACATACTTTAACCCCTTCATGACAAAGACTGTACATTTACGGGCTAACACTGCATTGTCCTTCAGGGGTTAAGAATCTCCCTGTTTTAATGACAGGGTTTTCTTATCCTCTGCCCCGGCACTTGCTCATCTAATTATTTACCCCTAATTTCTCTCTATCACTTTCCAAATGGATCTGCGGGTTCTCAGTATACACAAGTTTTTGTTTATAGAGTAGCCGTCCCCGTCTACAGACTAAAAAACAGCCTTTAGTTTTTGTGAAAGAACTTTTGTATTTTTTTCCCAAAACTCCAAGGAGTTCATCTCCAGACGCACGTAACACCGTATCGCTATCTGTCAGCATTAAATGTAATATCGCTTCCTAACGCTTCCTTCTCTTCGACAAGTGGCTACACTCACGGAGCTTGCTCACAGTAAGGGCTTGCATTGTTTCATTGACTTGCAGCAAGAGAGAGCAACTCATCCAGTGTACAGAGGAACCAGAAGGAAGGGAAGCCCCGGCAGTTATGGTGGTAGGCACTCTATTAACCCCTTAATGACAATTGACAGTCCGGGCACAATTGACGTGCCAGGACCGGCATGACTTGAAATGGGTGCAGAAAGCGATCTACGTTCACACTCTGCACCCAAGTGGTGTTGCTGCAATGCCTAGACGTCGAGGCACTCAGCAATATCGCGATCGGCATCAGGGGCCATGTCTGGACGTTAGCTTTCTAACCACAATGTGTTTAGTAGAATACATTAAAAAAAAATAAGAACAATACAAAAAAAAGTTTAAAAAAAAAAAATTAATAAATAATTAATTAAAATAATTTCCCACTGATGTCACCACCAGGGGAACCTTCAAGTTTCAAGAGTGTAAAAAAAAATAATAATAAAAAATAAAATATATATATATATAAAAATATATTATGAGCAAGTCTTAGAATTAGCGCTTTAGCTTAAAACAATTCTCGCATGGAGCTAAAATACTGGCATATTAAATGCCCATGGGGTGTCTGCTGTCTAAATGTATGATCTGATGGGGTAAATTGAATGGGCCGGGTTCAACAATGTCCCAATTATCACGGGGGGAAGGATGGTCACACATCCCAAATGAGATGTTGCCGAACACATATCGGGGTGTTTTATAACACTGCCATATACCAGGAGCTGTAAATTCATACCTTAAATACGTGTGGGGGGAAAAATACACACAAAAAAATACAACTACAAACTGAAAAAATGCTGGTGGTAAAATGTGTGCATGCAAAGAGTTAAAATACCAGCATTGGAAATACCCTGGGGAGTCTAGTTTTCAAAAATACATCGTCTGATGGGGTAAATTGCATTGGCCGGCTTCAAAAATACCCCAAATAGCACGCTACCTGTACTTATTGCCCCAAAACGTGCAGAAAAAAGCAAAACAACATAAAAACATTGGGTATTTCTAAACTCAGGACAAATAGTAGAATCTATTAAGCAGGTTTTTCATTAGTTTTTATAGATGAGTAAAATATTTTTAAGTAAAAGTTAGAAAAAGTAATTTGTTTCGAATTTTTTCACCATAAAAACAGCCATCGTCACAAAGGGTGCAAAAAATGAAATCAGCCGTTGTCACGAAGCGGTTATTAAGAGAACAGACAGGGTAGTCTGTGGCTCTGATCGCAGTAACCGAATGGTTTGCCGTCTCCCGGGTTCGGCATGTTGCAGATGGAGATAGATTATGGGGAGTGACTGGTGAGGATCCAGCTGTCTCGGTGCACATTGGCACCAATCACATAATAAGAGGAAGATGGAGAGTCCTAAAAGGTAATTTTAGGGATAAGAAAAGGACCCCCCAGGTAGTATTCTCGGAGATATTACCCGTGCCATGCGCTACACCAGAAAGGCAGCGGGCGATCGGGCAGCTAAATGCACGGCTGAAGTCTTGGTGGAAGAAGGAGGGCCCTGGTTTTTATTCCACTGGGCTGATTTTGCTTTGGGGTACGATCTCTATACCTGAATGCACGAGGGTCTGATGTGCTCGGGGAGAGAATGGCTAGACCAACGGAGAAGATTTTAAGCTAGGAATGGGGGGGTAATAAATACCCGGCTAGACAGTATAGAAAGGGACGGTGTTTTAGTTAGCATACCTCCCAACATTTCAAAATGTGAAAGAGGGACACTTTTTTTTTTTTTAAATATGGCAGAACTCACCAATACAAGCAATTACACGTTAAAATGTCGCGCTTCCATCGCCACTTAAAACATGCTTTATTTTTATTTTTTATTTTTTTTCAGATCCATGGTAAATTTCAAATGACAAACATATTCACACAGTACATGTGAAAGGGTACAGAGCCAACACAATAGGAATGTCGTATAATAAATATAAGTAAGAATGTGTATAAGTTGAGGATATGTAGAATATGAAGAACGAAAAGCATGAGTAGTCCTCATCATTTGAGGAGAATGACATGGTATCAAGTAGAGGTCAAACACGCTTTATTTTTGTCAGCACAGTCGTGCATATTAAAAATAACCAACACATTGAATTGAATTCCCATAAGGCCAGGTAGACATACTATTCCCATGATGCTGGCTGAGCGGCATGGGAAGTGCGGCAACAGTAAAGCTGCAGATGCTAGCTGTGAACTAAAATTCCTGTGATTCTCAGCCAGCCAGGTGTCCACTATAATGCTGGCTGAGCAGAGATTTTTAGTAAAAAAAAAAAAAAGTAAAAAAGACCCTAAACATACATATACACATACACTGCCCTTACACACGCCTGCACATAAACATACATATACACGTACACTGCCCTTACACACACATATACACGTACACTGCCTTCACACACACATACACTGCCCTCACACACACATATATACACGTACACTGCCTTCACACCACACACACACATACACTGCCCTTAAGAAAAATATAGACACGTACACTGCCCTTACACATATATGCACCAGACACTGGCCTCACACAGCAATACATGACATTGCCTTATAACCACACACCATACCATGTACACGGCCTTACACACCACATATTTACACTTGCCCATTACACACCACACACATATTAACACTGCCCTACACACACAACACATATACATGTACACTGCCCTTATACACACCCACACCACATATACATGTACACTGCCCTTACACACACACACACATATACATGTACACATTATTCTTCACGATACTCTTGTAAGAAAGTTTTATTTCTTTATTAATTCATGTAGACTATTTTTTCATATTTAATAAAAGCTATGATTGAGAAATGTTTGTTCTTATTTCCTTTTATTTGCCAACCCACCCCCCAGTTATGCACATCTGCCCCCAGACTTGCCACTCTGCCTCCCTGATATGCCTTGTACCCTCCTATTCGCCACTCTGCCCCATGATATGTCTTTTAACCCTCTATATGCCTTATACCCCTATATGCCATTCTGCCTCCAGAAATGCCTTATACCCCTGTATGCCACTCTGGTCCTCCTCACCTGTTGTCTCTGTTAGTCAATTTGTTATGTTACATACTACGTGTTTGGTCCTGTCTGCCCATTGTACAGCGCTATGGAATTTGATGGCGCTATATAAACCCATAAATAATAATAATATGTGAAAGATCAGGCTGGGGCCATTTAAATGAAGTGGCCAAAATCATAAAAAACAAGTTAGCATTTAGTAAATACAAAAAGGCAAAGCGAGTTATAAGAGTTCCAAAGCACACGCAGGAGAGAGAGAGAGAGAGAGAGAGAGAGAGAATGTCCCCTTCAAGAAAAAAGGAGATGAAACATTTTAGATATATAAATGAGAAAAAGTAAAACAAGGAATTAGTTCGAGTAAAAACAAAAGAAGGAAGGAATGTGGAAGAGGATAAAGGACTCGCCGACGGCCTTGATGAATATTTCTGTTCAGTTTTTACAGATTAGGAAAAAAGACGTTTGATAGATGAGAGTTTATCGAGGAGGAGGTTCTACTTCAGCCGTCTAAAGGTAAAGACAACTAAGTTGATGGGGCTGATAGGATTCACCCCAAGTTATAAAAAGAGCTTGGTGGGTACTAGCAAAACCGTTAACGGGAGGCGCAGTTGCCGACAGAAGGGGTCGCGATTCCTCGAGAC
This sequence comes from Spea multiplicata, assembly GCA_009364415.1. NCBI lineage: Eukaryota > Metazoa > Chordata > Amphibia > Anura > Pelobatidae > Spea > Spea multiplicata. The sequence continues at coordinate 6,899 of VKOC01036050.1, read as the reverse complement.
CCTGGTACTGCCTCCTATACTGGATCCTATCATGGAGCGCATAGGGGCGGAGCTAGTGACGATGTACCTGGCAGCCCTATAAAAGCCCTGGAGACCCCAGATATTCAGGTACTCTGTGTGCTTCGTTGTGCTCTGCTGCGTTACCTTTGTTCCAGACCCCTGCTTGATCCCCAGATTTCTCCTTTACCGGGACTGTTTCCGGTTAACCATTTATTTGCCTGCTGTCCGCCTTTTGATCCCCAAAGAGTGCCCTGGATATTCTATTTTTTCCTGCTAGGAGGTGGGACTTTGTTCTTACCCATCTTACAGCTGTCTCTTTTGGTGCAGCGGTCTCTTTTGGTGCAGCGGTCTCTAGCTTTGTGTTTCTATATATATATAAATATTCCTACAGACTCCTGCCTCTCGACCCTATCTCAGGACCATTACATTTAAAACATACGCTTTACATGCCGCTATTATAAAGGGCGGCAGATCTTTTATTAAAGGCGTTTGCAAAACTGTCTGACTCCGCGTAATAAAGTGAAACAGACGATGAGCGAAGTTTTGGTAAAACCGGAAGAGAACGCGCCGGTTACACGGCAGTAATATGCGAGCTCTAAACATAAACGTTTTCTCCAACCTTTCATACCTTATCTTAAAAAGAGCGGCTTTATTTGCGCAAGCGTGCGGTTTTAAGCATATAGGGGCAGTGTCCAACATATAGGGGCAGTTTCCAACATATAGGGGCAGTTTCCAACATATAGGGGCAGTTTCAAGCATATAGGGGCGGTTTCCAACATTATAGGGGCGCGCTTTTAAACATATAGGGGCAGTTTCAAAGCATATAGGGCGTTTTTCAAACATATCAGGGGCAGTTTCCAACATATAGGGCAGTTTCCACATATAGGGGCAGTTTCCAACATATAGGGGCAGGTTTTTGCATGCATTTAGGGGCGGTTTCGCAACATATAGGGGGCAGTTTCCAACATATAGGGGACAGCTTTCCAACTATAGGGGCAGTTTGCCAACATATAGGGGCAGTTGCCAACATATAGGGGCAGTTGCCAAACATTAGGGCAGTTTCCAACATATAGGGGCAGTTTCAAACATACAGGGGCAGTTTCAAACATACAGGGGCAGTTTCAAGCATATGGGGGCAGTTTTGTTCCCTCTAAAGAATGTGGGACTCTTAACTTTCCGCAATAAACATCTTTATCTCTTTTTAGACAAGGCAGAGTTTTATTAGCCGAGGTATTATCAGCAGTTTTCATGTAATCTGGAACATTCTGGGATCTGCTGAAGAGGTCCACTTTCAGAGGTAAAGATTAACCCTATGTCTCCTACAAAATGATGTAAACAACTTATGTAATGTTTATAGAACTCAAGCAGCGGGAGGAGGATGAACCTACAGTGGATATAAAAAGTCTACACACCCCTGCGATTGAATTGTCCCCGTTACCGGTCACATTAAAGGTGGAAATTTCTGACCTGATTTATCTTTGTCTCATTCTTTAACATCACAAGAAGCTGGCATTTTACCAGGGGTGTGTAGGCTTTTTATATCCACTGTAGATCCGACAGGGTGACTGACAATGATCAAAGTCAAAGTCCTAAGCTGTGAGATATTTTATAGTTCTCATTCGTTTGTGAATTTCCTTTCAGTTTTTGAGGCGGACACATAGTTGTACACTAGGTGAAAACAGGACTAAGGGTTAATTTATATACAATAGACACAACAAGCCATACAAAGTTCTCCGTCAGGTCCTCCTTTGCACACGGCTCAGTATTTGCACTCAGCCCAGTAGGGGGGTCACTATTGTAGTCTGTGGGGAGGATGGGAAACGCGGTGTCTCCCTGACTTCTGGCTGAAACCTGCTGGGTAAGAAAATGTGAAAACCAGGGTAAGAAGAAATAGATAGAAAAATAACGGTAATAAAACTTTCCTTTCTTCCATTGTACCGAGTACACAGCTGCAACCCTTAACAACACTCTCCGGGTGTTGAGTATTACAAACACAATCCACTTGGGGGCGCTCTTGTAAACAGGTTTGGATGATATGGGAAACAAAAGGAAAATACTGATAAAATTTTGATAACATCCAATCTCTGCACTCACAATGTGTGTATGTTGATCTAGATCCAATCAAATCAAGCCTCGGAATCCATGTGTGGCGTGTGTCCTGTCAGTCCTGACCCGATGGAGAGTAGAACCACACATAAACCTCCTCCCAGAATACAGGAACCCCAAATCTGTCCGAGCTCCACGGTCTTTATTGTCTCTGGTACTTTGGGATACCTGGTACTCTGTAGCAGGGCCCATCGTCTGTAGGAAGGAGGCTGGCACTCAGTCCCCCCCTCCCCCCAGGAGCCCATGGCATGGAGGCTTTCGTGATGACATAGTATATTCTTCAGGATCTCCGGTCGGTGCCGACAACCTCTTTTCCACACACAGGTTTATTAGGTGGCACGAAGACATTTTGATTCTGATCTGAAATCACTTTTCTGAGGCCATTTATTCGCCCCACGCGGGCATCGTCAAGAGACAAACCCACGCGATTTGTCCACGGGATGCCTTTTTTTTTTAACAAAAAATTGTTAACCAAGTTAAAAATACCCTTTGCGGAAGAATCTTCATTGTAGACAAGCATTTCCAGCGTTCCCAGTGAAACTTGGCCTGAACACGAAGGGTCAATAAATGGCGCAAGTAGTGGATGGAGCTTATCTCCATAAATCGCATCGCTTCCATCCAGACACAATGTAAACGGCTCTGTTTGTAGCGGTTTCATTATGGCTTCTGTGCAGCTCGGTTATTTATTATCGCTGTGGTTTTACGAGCTCCGCATCCACACTGTTTTGCTGGTAAACATTCTCCTGAACAGAGGCCCTACGTGACCTGCTGCTGCTAACGGTAAATGAGGCTCAGTTAAAAGTCCTCTGCCTCCATGATGTTATCGGATGGCTTTCTGCGTTCACAAGCTGGAGTTTGGTCCGTTGTATCCGGTGGCTTCCGTTTCCTGGTGGCCGGTGCTTTCTATGAGCGATAGAAATATTCTGGCCCTTTGGTTGATTTTTTTCGTTATTGGGTATTTATTACGATATCTTTGGAATAGCAGGTATACTTTCTTTTACGCATTTTCTCTCCTCTCTGTCTGGATTCTGTTCACAAAACAAAATGAAAACTACTTTCAGATCAATATTTCTAAATATTCCAAACGAAGAGCATAGAAATCTCGGAAATTCAGAGATTCCCCTTTGGGACCATCGGGTCTGCCTGTTATTCCAGCTGAAAAAACTCAACCTTAGTCCTTGGTCTTGACTAAGGAGCCGTATGTCTATCTCATCCGAGTTTACATTCTTTCATTGTACCACTTCTGCTGGGAGGCTGTTCCACTTATCTAACACCCATTCAGTAAAGTAAAGAAGGAACTTGCTAAGATGGGGTAAATTAACATGTGGCTGTCTGCTACACTAAATATTTTATATTCTATATGTCTATATTCTATATGTCAAGACACTTTAACTACAGCGCTGCAGAATCTTTCAGTGCTTTATAAATAAAATCTAATAATAAATGGTAATAAATACATGAATTCACCAAAATAGAGCTTTATGGAATAAAATCCCTAAGAAAGATGTGCAATATTGTAACCCAAATATTACAGGACCAACATTAGGCATTTATCCCCCCCCCAAGAAACTATGAATTTAAAAATGCTGGAAGCACTTAAAGGCTGCAAATATAACCAAATATTTCTTCAATAAAACCCGCATAGGGAAGAATTTGAGGAGAAGCAAATATTTTCATAGCATTAACACTTAACATGCCGTTATACTTGCAGAGGAGAATTGCACAGCAGGACTCACCCATTCTTTTGCCGGGCACTTCGCGCCTCTTGTAATGCTGATTGTCATGATTGGCACATCAAAGATGGGAACCAATTCTTGGAAAAGGTGTCATATACCGTATTGGCCCGAATGTAGGCCGCACTCCCCCCCCACACTTTAAGTCTTTAAACTGGGAGTGCGGCCTATATTCGGGGACTAGCGCCCGACGCCCGGGACATGCAGTTCCGGGCGCCGGGCAGGAAGCAGGGTTAAGATACAGATCCCCCGCAGCGGTGCAGGGAGTCCCGGCAAGGGAGATTGTTATTGTCCATACGTGCCGACAGCGGAGGTCGTTTACGTGCATCGCTGCAGCCGGTGAACGTCTGCACGATGCGCTTAGACAATCTCCTGTGCCGGCGGAAGTGCCTACGCGTATTGCATAGGTGCCCCCTGCCGGCCCCGCTAGACACACACGGGAGTCTTCTTTGGTAAGTCGTGGGGGGCACATCTTGGGGGCAGAGTGGCAGCGTATCTCGGGGGGGGGCAGAGGTGGCAAGTATATATCGGCGTGGAGGGAGAGTGGCAGCATCATCTCGGGGGGGCTAGGTGGCGAGATCTTTTGCTATGTTTTTTTTTTAAGCTAAGAAAATGTTTCGCTAAGCCAAGCACCTAACTTTTGGGTGTGGCTTATATTCGGCGTGCGGCCTATATCCGAGCCAATAAGGTAATTGTTCATGTGGTCAGAGGGGTTTTCTTGGCCAAAAGATCTGATTTAGGGAGACGATGCAAGGGACCTAACAGCAGGTTTATTCTGTGATCAGGCACATCATAAGAACCGTCTGACTTAAGGAGTTGCCCACAGGCCGGCTTATTGGGAACTTCGTGAGTGAGGGTCTAGCGTTTGAGCAAACTCCGTGAGTGAGGGTCCTGCTTATTGGAGAAACTCGTGAGTGAGGGTCCTGTGTTTAAGTCCCATTGTTTTTAAGAACTATTTGCTGTTTTTTTTTGTATGTCTTGTTTTTTGTAATTCTGGCACTGTGTAATCTTTGTCTTTTTGTTATTAAAATATTCATAATCTAAGTCTGTCTTTGGGCTCTAGTATTGATCTCCACAAACCCTAAGAGAGGATAACACGTTACCGTATTGTTAAGTTCTACAGGATATATATATATGTTGTTTGCCCAGGGTGGATTGATAGATATATAGAGATAAATGTTCTTATTCGGATTTCTCATGAATGCGGTATTAAAATCGTGAGTGGTGGCAGACTACCTGGGGGATACAGGCAGGATTTGGGGGTTAATTTGGTGTAACTTATACCCTGTTAAGGGGTGAAGTTAGTAAATCCAGAGGCCTGGTGCTATTAACCCCTTCATGCCCACGCCCTCCACACAGTCACGGCTTGGCAAGTAGACCTGACCGTGACAGGGTAAGCCTCGGTGTTGTCCTTGTCAGGACAGTAAAGCACTGTATTGCTATGTCACGGCGCCACTGAGGTTCCTGAGAGGCTGTATTTCCTGCTGACATCAACGCTATTTCCACCTGTCTTGTATTCCTAGTGATTATGGACAGAAGGAAGCAATGTCTGGCAGGTGTACTGTCACAACCCTGGGTTGAAAAGTGCTGTTTAATATCAGGGTTTGTGATGGTTATGTATATCTATCTGTGTGACTGTCTTCTGTGCCTTTGTTCTCCCTCCCGTGCCACCAAATGTGACGGGCCTCGGGTACCCCGGCTGGTTACACCCGTCGATTCTTTGTTGCTTCCTCCCGGAACCACAAGGGTTAAACAGCTGTAGCCTATACTAGCAGGGAAGGGAGCAGGAATGTGGCTTGGATTCTTGGGTGAACGAGCACCGTAGCTCGCCGAAGCGTAGCCGGATCCGGTGCTGTAACTGTCCTGAGACGGACAGTGAGTGATCCAGCAAGCCCCTGAAGCATTAGACAAGACTGATGTCCAGGGAAGTGACACACTTTATTGGGAAACACACAGGCTTATATACAGGTTAGCTGATAAAAAGGTCATAAATCAGGACACATCTTCCCGCCCTGCCCAGACAGTCCGGCACCTCACTTAGGCTACCGAGCCCCACAATGTCCATATAATTTGGTCATCGTTCTCGGGGTGATCCCGACGGAGCAGCGGCGATCTTAGTGGTGCCGAGGGGCCGGTCGGGGACCTGGAAGATCTGGTCCAAAAAGCGACATAATCGGTCAACGGGGGCCCCAGGACGAACCGCAAGATAGCCGGCACGCGTTCGGCAGCAGCGCCGGCCGTTTTCCGCTCCTCCGGAAGTCCCGACGACCAGGCATCCAGGGGAGGCTTTTCCCCCGAATTGATCTTGCTCTGTACCCCACCCCTGGTGGGTTAATAGCAAGGTAAATGGTGAGGTAGGTGGGGACTGATGGCGTCCGGGATACGAGGGGTTAAAGTATGTGGGCTGGGCATGTGGAACATGGACAGGGGCGGCACGGGAGGGAGAACAAAGGCACAGAAGAGACTCACACAGATAGATATGTATGAAGGCCGATTTATTGGCCTGTATTTGTGGGAGGGGCGTTAGTAGTACTTCTATACCAGGCAGGGGCCTCCCTTGGGTGTGATGACGGCATGGGCGTAGGAACCGGGGGGGGACAGATCCCCCCCAGTAACTCATGCGGGGGAGACCGATAAATGAAGAAATCCCCCCAGGGCCGTAGGAACCCCCCCCAATAGAAACACCGCAAATGCAGCCCGCGAGACCTCAAGGTGCGGCCCGCGTAAGATCGGCAGCCTCGAGCCCTGCTACAACAAGAGCCCTGCTACTTACCTGTGGGAGGGTCTTCTGTACTGCACAGAGAAAGCGGAACCCAGCAGAGTTCACGTGACTCTGCTCACATGACTCTGCTCCAGTCGCGCTTCCTCCGTGCAGTACCAGAGAACGCAGAGGGAGGCCGCGCCCCCTGCTGAAGTCTGTGAGCGGCATCGAGGAGCTGCAGGGCAGGTAAGGGAGTGGGGAGGGTGTTTGAATGAGTATGCGTGATTGGGGGAATGAATCTGTGAATGAATGAGTATATGAATGAATGAGTGTGTGTGTGATAGCATGGATGTGTAAGT
>VKOC01036020.1:0-14208 GCA_009364415.1 Spea multiplicata | reverse complement strand
TCATATCTATGATTTGTTTCTGCAAAGTTATTTTTTTAAATGTCTAATTTCAGGTCTTTTAGACATCTAGACACTGATTCCTTATTTTAAAACGACTACAGAACGTTGTCCCCACATGATGGGAGGTGGCTACACTCAACAAATACATCACAGATAAAAATCATTCCAAGGGGAATGACCTTGCATTTGATTTCTCCTTTGCGATGCTGCCAACGAGTAATGCTGAGCGCTGGGATATGATGTCATATCCCAGCGCTATGTAGTGAGGTCAGGTGCACCATCATGGAGGCCTGCAAGAAGAAGGACTTCAGAAAGGAGAAAGATAAGTGATAGGGGAGTATAAAATAGATAGAAAAAAGGGAGAGATAAAGAATACGATATAGGGGAGAGATAATGAGGAAGAGGAGAGCAAGCAAAATGGGAAGACAAGGGAGAGATAGTGAGAAGGGCGAGGGACAGGCAAAAAAAAAAAGAACAATATGGGAAAATGAGAGGAGAACAAGGAGAGATGAGATAAAGTGAAAGGCGAGAGAAAGGAGAGAGATGGGGGACCAAAGTGAGAGCTAATGAGAAAAGGGAGAGCGAATGAAAAAGAGGAGCGTTAAAGTGATAAGAGATAATTAAAATGGGAGACCAAAGAAAAGGGGGAGAGATAAAAATGAGAAAGGAGAAGTATAGAGAAAAAAGATACAGAGAAAGGATGAAAGAGGAAAGAGAAAAGAGAAAGAGGGGGAGTGATAAAGAAAAAAAGAATATAAAAATCCCTTCAGATTTCATCCGAACCGAAAAAGCAGGAAACCAAATTTGTTGTGCAAAAACGAATGTACCAAAAAATAAAAAAATGTGTCCAAATTGTTTTTGGTCCATTTGCACAAGTCTAGAAATAAGTATACCTGGGACTGGAACTTCACAGGCAAGGCTACCAGCTTGTTATGCCACAAGCGTACAGCCTGCTAATTAATGCATTAGGATAGTAATGTGTGTGTGAGTATTGGATGGGCGTCTTGGATCCCCAAACTTTTCTTAATATGCCCCTGGTTCTAAAGCATGATAAAAAAAATGCCATATTACAATAAAAGTGTAACTCTTTCAAGTACTTTCAATTTTCTGGAAAAAGTTCTAACATTCCCTCCTATGATCTTGCAACAAAGTCTATTACTTAAATGTGTGCAACCTGAAAACATTTAAAATATGTTATTTTAAGTCAGCGTAATTAAAGATGAGAGCTTTGTTAATCTCTTAACAGCCTCCCATAATCGCTTATCCTGAACATAGTGTCCCTCAAAAAGGTATTATAATGAGAATGTGTCATTTAATTTAAGAAAGACCCAAACAATAGGATGCAATGCGAAGATTAAAAGAAGTTTAATTATTATGCAAACCACGCTTAAGCCCATATGATTTCAGAGAGGTTGCACCATGACCCAGTATACCAATAAAGTAGTATATCTTGTTTGTGCATTAGCTGTATTTATCCTTATTCTAGTGGTTATTGACTGCTGGCTCCAAGTACGGTCAGATAAAAACACGGATAAGGTTGTAGTTTTGTTTAATTCTGTGATACATATCTACGGTATGTATAACTTGCACAACCAGCCATCATATTATATTAACCTTAATATGTTTTAAGGAAGCATGTTTTCCCCATGATGCAGGAGGTGATAAAATATACCAGAGGAAAGACAGTTAGACTTTCAAAGCATTGTAAGCAGTTTGCATGGAAAGTATGAACTTTAAATCGCCGGCGGCAAGCAAAACATAGGAACCAAGATGCCAAGCTATGACTGCTCAATCAGAGGGTAGAAGTTACCCACCAGCAAAAGTATGTGTCTTTTAAATACATTCAATATAATGTTTATTCCTTATAGTGTAGAATACTGGCTGTCTGGTTTCCCTTCTTGGCTTTAAGGTCATTAAAAGTAAGTATTAGTCAATGTAAATGAAGCAGTAATAAAACGACATCATTATATGCTGATTAAAAGCGTTTCTACTTCACTTGGCAAAGCTACCCAGATATTCCGTAACAGAAGCAAATCTGGCAGCTGAATCGGATGCCAACTTATAAAATGATGTAACTAGTCTGCTTCTTTTATTTTATTATCCTCTCTACATAAATACGATCTAACTTATATACCTGAATAACATGAGCAACCAACTTCTTTATTTCTTTATATCGACTTTTTTTTACAGCACCAAATAAGTGTTATTTTTAATGAAAAGACAGACCTATTTATTTTGTCATGCAAATTAAGTTCGGAACAAAAATTAAGTAGCTCAGTGGCCTGTGGAGGAATCCACATGGAAATCAATGAAATGTACCTACTGGTTTCATCACTTTGATCTAGGATTGCTCTTTGTAAATAAGGAGTGCCAAGTATTAAGAGCTGGCCAACCAATCTAATGATCCAGAGGTTCATGGCACCCTCGTTTATAAATTGGTTATCCGATAAGGTGGAAGAAACTCGTACCAGGGTCCTCATGGAGTAATGCAAGGGGCTATTTTCTTATTGAGACAGACTATGTTGTGATTCATGCATTATCGTAATGTTTCAATCTAAAAAGAATAGTGTGGGAGTCTAAAGGAATTAAGGAAGGGATCCTAAACAATAATTGAAAAAAATAAAATGTGACCAAATATTTTCGCCTATACTAATGCAAATAATCTGTTATTTCTGGATACTACTCGCCAATTCTCTCAAGGTCCTACAGAATGAGATTGTCTATTTTTACAACTCTGGAAACTTCACTAGTAAATGACTTATTTTCTCAGATTAGGTCACTGCGTGAAAGGGATAAAACCTGATTTATTGACTTAAAGTTCTCAATCTCTTTCCGGAGATTAAATCTGGTTTGGTGAAACTGAAGATGTGGCAGTCAAGGACTGATCATATCTTGTAAGGAAAAATTTCTACATTGTGGTCCAATATTTGCTGAAGATAAGAAGCTTGCAAATATTTGATTGTCTGCTCTTGAAATTTGTTAACAGGTTTCAGTCGTTTAACCTGGGATTTTTATTTATGGGGTAAAGACTCAATAGATTTCCTTAATTATTTTAAGTGTTTACCATAAAAATCCCAAATATTCAATTTAAGAATATTAGGGTCTGAGCGAAACTTAGTTTTGAATAGCATTTACTAATCAAGCATTCACATACCGGTAAAACTCTACTAACTATTAACTCCGCTATACATGCATACATTTTAACAGTATTTGTACAAAAAATACTTTTCATTGGTAAAATTAAGACTTGCCTCAGAATAGTAGAAAGTGATTAGTAAAACAAAGTATGTGTGATGACAAATAAACTTTATTGCATTACTGATCCACATAAGAGCAGCCCAAAACAGAGGCAGCGCCCATGACGCATTTCGCTTATATACTCTTAATTATAAGTGCGCAGACCAAAAGCCTTCACACCTTGTTTAAACATATTAGGTGTACATACGAAATACTGGTCAAGGGCTAATTAAGTAGTTACCACTTAAGAAAAACATAAAACATACTACATTAAAGTGGATTAAACCAGATATAGTCAAAGTTGTGTAATACACCGTGTGCAAAGCGTTTAACCTTTATCTCAAATATTTTAAGTTTCCCAAAAGAATGGGCACACGCGAACTAAAGATATTGTCTGAATAAAAGTTTACGTTTTCATATACACTAAGGTTAAAATGAAAAGAAAGTTACAATTGTGATCCATCTGGAAAAGGAAGTTACAGACCCTGTCCTACTTTACCTGAAGCAGATCACTCCAATGGGCAATTGGGCTCCACCATCAAGTAGGCAAGTTGAGGGGATCTCTCCCCTATTAACACTGCAGAAGTCAATGCCTCAAGTGGGGTCTCATATTGGTTTTAGTGACTGTTGCTTTTGTAGGCAAATTGGATTTATAAGCAATAAATGTTATCGTGTAGATCGTGTAAGCCTGGCTAATTAGGTACATTCTTTTGGAAATGAGAAAAATATACACACAAGGAAAGGTGGAAAAGATATTCCAAAAAAGAGAACACCCATCAAAAATATGTATTATGTTATATTTGACTTTTGGACCCTATTGTGTGCGGTGCAAAGACATAGCTATTTTTTTTAATCTTTTTGTTACGTCTTTATGTAAAATTTGGTATGTGAATATTCTCTACACATACCATTTAGAAAATAAGGACTTCTGGAGACCTCAGTTGAAAGAAGCAGATCCTGCAAATTCCCCTATGTTAATAGTTATTAATAAAGCTTCATGAACTATCCTTATTGGCTTCTGAGTTTTCTTCCTTCAGTTCAGCGTGAGTGCAGTAAGTTCTTACAAACTTCTGACGAAAGACTTCAGTTGAAATACATTTTGTAATCATGTCAGAGGAGTTCGGTGAAGAAAATCGTGTCACAGCATAGTGTCTGGAAATGTTGCTTAATATTAGCTTCTGTACAAAAAAATTGCATTGTTACACATGCTTGAGACGTATCGACATTTTTTACCCAATGGATACATCATGACCAATGGGGCTCAGGGGGTGACTGGGGGATTCTCAGGGGCATTAAAGATAAAGACTAATCTCCCATGTTATAGTAGAATGCACATTAAAGTACACATATGAGTACTGCCCCCAACGTCAGCCGGAACTCCCACCGTCGTCAGCGGGACCACCCACCGACGTCAGTGGGCAGTCCTGACCGCATCCCGCAAAGGAAAGGCTCCGGGTAACCCGAGTGAAGAAGTTCCCAGGTATGGGTATTGCACACAGGATTGGAGGTGAGTACCTCACCTGCAGGGAGACAGAGCCGTAGGTAGGGTGAGGTTAGAGAGGCACTCGCCTCGGTCGCAGCTGCAGCCTCCAGGACTGGTTGGGGAGATCGCGGATCTCCCTAACCAGCTCAACAGGGCCCCGTGATGAATCACATTGGTGCCAGCAATGTGATTCACCACGAAGCCCCTAAAAAGACAGTAGTAATTCTGTAGCGGCGGGGGGGAAAGGCCGCCTCCCCTGGGCCAGTCTTCAGGGGGCTGCCGAGGCAGCTGCATGATTGTGCTCTCCCCAACCAGCCCTGCTCATCAGGTGCCCCCGTGGGCAGTGCGCACCCAGGTAACATCAGCGCTGGTCTGGGGAGGAGGTGCCCGATGAGCAGGGCTGGTTGGGGAGATCACAAACCCCCTCTAACCGGCCAAACATTAGGGAGGGTCTGTCAATTCAGACCTCAGCTTCCGTTCTCCCTAATCACTACGCGGCGGCAAATGGATATGACATCACCCCGGCGCAAAGTGATGAGGCAGCACTAAAGCAGAGGCCTGGAGTGATAGACCTCTCGCTCCCACTACAGGATGTATGTGTGTGTTTATGGGCAGTCGTGTGTAAAGGCAGTGTATGCGTATATGCGTGTTTATGGACAGGTGTGTGTAAAGGGAGTGTGTAAGGGCAGTGTAACTAAAACAACCTCTGTAAAAAAAAAAATATATATATATATTTTCCATTCTGCAGAATACCCTTATGCGTTTGCACATATTTATATTAAAGAGATACTTTACAAGTTACTGTCAAGGAGCCCAAGGAGTCTTTACAGCAGGGAAAACAGGCAGACTAGATGGGCTAAATGGTTCTCATCTTCAGATGTTGATGCTCATCCAGCTTTATGCTAGAGCTAGCCTTGTGTGTAAGTCCCTTTAAATATAAAAGAAGAGGTGAGGCTATCACCAGAGCTAGATATTTGCTGGCAGACACAACAGCATAATGTATAGATGAGCATTTTACTCTATGCATCAAACAGATCTGGATGACAGATCACCTCCTAGGTAGTAAGTATACTGCATAACGCAGCATTTCAAAGTCAAGGTTATCTTTACACATAACTATAATACCCACAAAATATGTGAAATTCAAGACATCTGCAATAACATACAGAAAATACTATTTTGTACCACTATAGATGTGTTATAAATGACAGATTCCCTTTATTCAAGATTCCTATAAATCATCATTAGACCAGTCAGTCACAGCCAAATAACCATACACAATAAAACATCTCCAATAAAGCATCATGATAGGCTTCTGACATGACTCGGCTCAATCTTAGTGTGCAAATATTAAATACAAGTCTTAAATATTTCGATAAAGTTCTCTGGGGCTACTGGGTGTGACTGGCTGTATCGGTAATATCCCAGTGATTCACCCCAATTACTTTACATTTTCTCATGATAGAAAGTTAGGATTAACAGACCAATTTGACCCAATTCCGCATCCCTGAGAAAGAAAGAAACTTCCTGTACACACTCAACAGAAATAAGTAATAATTTACTGAATATAAACAACAGTCATTGGGATCACATCTTGTGTTAGCCTCATAAGGGCCATTTGGATTTAGACTGAAGCAGTAAGCTATTATTCAGGTACAGGTAGTTTATTTCATTCATGGTATAGTTAGAGATGTTTTAGGGCCATCCCTAACTCTTTTACCTCCTATTGTTTATTACTTGGTGCCCATTCCTAGTTATTCTTAATTGCTTATGAAAAGACCGGGCCATGACCATAAAGAATCCATTCGGTGTTTATAAAGGCCATACATATTGGACCTGTGAAGAAAAAATTCTCATTATGAAGATATACTATCTCCAAATGAATGGAATTACAAGTAAAAATAAGTGCAAAATATTGGGGTGGGATAAACCAGCAGAGACTGTAAAAATGGAACACAGAAGAGACTGCCCTGCAGCAGCTGCTGCCCTCTTTCTCTATGGGCCAGCACAATTTGTCACTGATTAAAGCATTCAATCTGTGGCAGGAAAGTGCCCTATGTCAGTAAATGGCAGCACTTTCCACACATGCATTCTGTTGTCTGCCCCAGCTTTCCATGGGCTAACGATGGAGATGACTGGAGGTGAACATATCACATGCGGGGAGACGTGTTCAGCTTTTAGCTGGGGATGTGAAAAGGGGCAAATGCAACAGCCCAGAGGGACCATTCAGCTGCCAAATACATATATAAGTGCATATGATGGCTGGAGTGTCCCTTCAATTTAACAGCTGGTGTTATTTGTACTATAGGGTTGGGGACATAGGGAAAGCTTAAATATGGGCTCCATTAAGTATTAAATATTAGGATGGCCCTCGTCAGAAAGCAGTAGAATACTGGTGACCGGTGTAATGTTAGAAGCCATGGAATGCTGGCATGTACTGCATGTTTAGTGTTTGTTTGGTATTTTTTACTCTTAGATTTATCACAGAAGTCAGCATATGCAGCATATGTCATGGGCTCCAGCATCTGCATATGCAGTTCCACCTACATACCTTAGTACCAAAGCGACACAGCTTGTGTCTCTGTGTGCGTGTCTGAGATGTCCATATTGGCAGAAGTTTATTTTATTTCGCTTGCTGTGCTCAGTATACAGGCTATTTTGTGTCGCTTTAGGCACAGTTTAAATATGTAGAACTGTTATTTTTATATTTAGATGTAGTAAATAATACAGGAACATAGCATCCGATGGCCCATCAAGTCTGCCCATTGAACCAAAGTACAATTTGACTATAAGGAGAGCAAACGCGATTGTACTTCTATGCATCTACTAAGCAATGGAACCCAACTGGATAACTGGAAAACAAGTGCAATAACAAATGAGAAAAACAAATCTGGATTTGCAGGTAATATGATGATATCTAGTTCACCTTTGAAATGAAAAGTCTGGCCTTATCTGGGAGGAAAACCTAGGCTGTAATCAAGAAAAAAAGAAAGTTGTTCAAGCCAGGATACCCCGGAAACAGTAAATTATAATGTACATTATATGATTCCACTAACCCGGGTTGAGTCTGCAGAGATCTATAGAAATTCTCAATTAATATTATATCATCAACATGCATAAAAAATGCTCTGTTATTAAAAGTCAATCATGGTGACACCAACACTGCTGGCATGTTCAGGCTCTCACTAGTTTGGGCTGCTTTCACCCAGAACAAATTACTCAGATAGTTTTTTCTGATTCAAGGCAACACACTTTTACTCACTCATGTTTCGACTTGAGTACTGCCAACTCCACCTAGCTGGCAACTCACTAAGTTGCCTCTCCCCACTTCAAAGAAAATTCCAGACTCATACAAAGATGCAAATCCTTTCACTTAAGAAAAAAAAATTAAATATGTTCACATCTCATGTAAATTTATTCAGTGAGGACTCTCAGCGCTCTCCATTAAGAACTATCCAGGCCACCATTAACTACTTTTGGCCTCACATCAATTTCAATCCCACGTACAAGACTTGACAAGTGTAGAGTTAGGTGAGCATTCCATGAGCCATGGTGGACCCAAGCCAAGCCCATGCCCAGCTCCTGAAGCTGATTTGCACAAAGATGACTTTCTCTCAACAGATACAAGCCCATAAGTGGTCATGGTTTGACACACGTGCTTCTCTAAGTGCCAATACTGTTTAGTAGTTAAATGGGCATAATGTTCCCACATGAGAATATGCCGCTCTAATTGGGGGCAAGCTACAGGGAATATACACATAACATCTTCAACAAGCCAAAAACAGTAGAACATTGCCCTGGTGACCACACAATTTATATTTTGTTTTTCAATCACAAATAGGGCTTTATTTTTCTATGTATTGTGCACCACATGAAATAATGGTACAAAAATAAAAATTAATTTTCTCCATACATACCAAAGCAAATAAATCATGAACTAAACTATTTAAACCCCAACTAAAGAAACACTTTAAATGCAGTGGTGAGCCTAGGGTTCCTGGGTGTAGTATTTCTCCAACACTCCTCACATTACTAAATCACAAGCACATATTAACACGCAAACTGACTCTAACACCATGCACTTATACACATCCACACTATCTCCCTCTATCACTAACCCCAGGCTCACCTCTCACACTCTAGCACCATATGCTGACACAAGCTCACACCATACACTACCATTCACACAAGGGCGTAACTGGAAACCACGGAGCCCCAGTGCAAAAATTGCCCCAGGGCCCCCAATGTCACCAAACATGTCCCTTAGTGCCATCTTTGCCCCTAAACAACGTCTCTGTGCCACCTTTGCCCCAAACAGCTTGTGTGCTCCATATGTAAACACACTTACATAAATTTACATATGCTAACACGCTTACTCATCCTCACTATCACACGTACACACTCATTCTAACACATACACATGCATGCTCACACGCAAACACACATACATGCTCATGCACACACATACACATCCATGCTCACATGCCTTTCTGAACAATTTTGAACTAGGCACGAGGAGATAGGAAAAAGTGGTAGTTACGCCACTGCACCCATACTCATGCTAACACCAAATATTAACACACACTCATGCTAAGACCATACATAAACATACTATAAGACAACATGCTGACACACACATGGCAACACCATACACTAACACACTCTTAACTCTTACACCATTTAGTATCACGCACACAAACTAGCAGCATCCTCTCTCGAATGCTTACACCATGCACTAGCATATGCACACTGTACACCCCCAAGCTAATACAGTACCATACACTCACACACACATGCTAACACCATACACTTCTACAAACACTCTCCAACATCATATACTCAGTAACTTAACATTTGACACCATACACTTACATAATCATAGTGCAGCTTACCAGCCCCCCTATCACATCAATTTTTATTCTTTTCTCTGGAGATTTAATTCCAACAACACAAAATTGCTTTAATGACCACAGTTTATGATCTAATGGTGGATGTGTTTGATGTGCTATTATTATTATAAGCATTACTTGCACTTTTCTTAAATTCTACCTTGCCTTTTTTAAATAAATTGTACGTTCTGCCAGGTACATTGTAGTCCCATTTGTAAATATTTAGATGCGTGGTTTTCGACTATTTCAACTCTGTACATGTGAAGTACATACGTTTTCTAATGCCAAGCATAGGCGTGTTAAATCCTCCCCTTGGGGTATCGCTCTCTGCCAAGGTTTCAAAAGTGCTTCTCAAGAAATTAATACATGAGCAAACAAATTATGTTTGTTAGTGGGTAACAGTGACACAGTCTCAACAACAGATTAAATTAAGTTATTGAATATTAAGTTTTAAAGCAGGGGCATCCAACGTGCGGCCTGCGAGACAGTGGTGGAACTACCGGGGTCGCAGGGGTTGCGACCGGGCCCTGGAGTTCTGCCAGTCAGGGGGCCCAAGGGGTGCCGAGCGGTTGCTGAAAACGCGCACGTATACAATTCTGATGAAGTGGCCCACTGTTTTAGAGGGTATTTTGCATGATACAAATATATTTTAGTTACATGAAAATTCTGATTCTGATTTTGGAAATCTTGACCAAGCTGTATTTCTGGTGACCACATTTAGCATCTGCTACTAAATATGTTGGTGCATTTTTGGATTTTACAATTTAAGCCATTATCTGGAAAAACAGGCGCATTCATAAACACTGTCATTTCTATAGCTTGTGCTTTTTGTCTGTCAATCACTGTAATTGTTTGAATTTATTAAAGTACACATTTGAAACTATTTCTTGTCCTGGGCCTTCCTTCCTTCTCCTCGTCACCCACTTTGGAACCAAACAGGTCAGGGAAAAGTTAATGGAGAGTAATCATGTAGAACCTGGCTAAATCGTTCTCATAGTTTTAAGTACATACGGTATTTATAAACACTAAAACATAGGTTTGTTTAGTGTACTGGAATGTAAAATGTGTGACAGATTTAGTTAGAAACGACCATGTTAAAGCATATGGTGCCATATCTTTACATTCAAGACTGGGAAAATTTCAGTTTCACACTTTGAACCCAGTTTCATCTTTAGCGGGTGTTTAAGAAGATGCTTGGGGTTTGAAGTTTTGGAAGTGGCTAGAGAGTGATGGTGGCTAATGTTGACCAAGCCACATTCAATTTTATTTTCAGGTGCTAGACACCATCATGCCACAGTGTACTATCCCAAATCTGATGTGTGATTTCCCCAGTGTATTATATCCATACTTCTGTGTTATTTATTACCCCCTTTATGATCTCCCAAATTACTTGTTTTTCAGGCAAGGACCCATATCATTTCTGGCCTGGATTTAAACACCTAACTGGTCTAAGAGCTCATTTTGAAAGGTTCCAGTTTTATGCGTTTAATAGTAAGTGGTTTATAGAGGTTGTAGAGGCAACCGGTATCAGTAAGTATACATACACAAACATACAGTTATTATTGACACAAGTTTTCCCAAAACCCCTTTATTATTCATACAATGTTTTGTTTGACAGGTACAGGCAGCATCCAAAGAGAACAATTTGATTTCTTAGCTTTATGACCCACATGAAACAAAAAGCATTTGCCTTCTGTAACATGTTTGCTTTCCTCACTTGGTTGTACATAAGACAATCACCCTGCAGCTTCATAAAGCAGGTGGGTTATCTGCTCCATGAAACCCCCCTTGTCAGCGGGATCTACGTGGGAAAGGAGCTAGGATACTTTGGTCAATGCCACCCATGTAGACAAGGAAGCATTGTTAAATTATAACATAGTTTTTTGAACGTCATATTCAACCAAAAATATGCAAAATTTCTGTACACATACTTGTGATACATAATGCTGCCATGGGCATCCCCATGTTGTGGCACAACACGTTTAAATGCTATTGTCTGTTTTCCGTAGTTTGGTCCACTCCAGGTACTTGTAATTTTAAAATAGATTTGATTTCCTAGATATCCTAGATTTCAATTTTGCTTTGGACTCTTGTGTTTGAAGTTTGGCATCATTACGGTCTTCTACAAACATCAATTTTTCACTAGCGTTCAATGGGTTTCAACCTCAGTGCTTTACATTACTTTTACAAGGCACATCTCAATGTTGGTACCCATACTCCATGACGGTACATGACCTAAGCTTCTTAATACTACACAGGCATTCAAATTTGGCAGCTTCCACCCTATGGGGCAAACCTGAATGTCCCAGTAATTTAACACTCCACAGCACATTTTCTTCAGGAGGTCAAAAACAGAGGTAATTCAGTTAGAGTATAATAACTGCATACTGTCTGTTATTCTATATGTTCCAGGTGTTGTATGGTAAATTGCAAGTAAAACACACGTAAAACAAAAGAAAAGGCTTCTGGAAGCGACCCAGTATCTTGAATCAGGACACCCCAGGTGCAATTCTCCCCCTACTTATCTGTGCTGCCCTTCCCTGAGCCAGGTCCACGTGCAGAAAGCAGTCTACTTCAATCAACATCTATTCTCACTGAATTCTAGTTATGAATGAATGCATGGAAGCTTGTTTTAGGTATTGCGAATGAATACAACTTTATGAGATTCTTAAAAGGACAGAATGTTTCATTTAATTGAAGGGTTTTTAGCATCTTTATGTGCAAAGTATGGTTAAGTACTCAATATGTACAAAGTACCACTAATTACAAATAAAACAATTGCTAATAGGGCTTCTAAATCTCTTGGGTAATTAGATTGTTTCAAGAGATTAGGAAAGCATGTAAGGGCATAATATGTTTTCCTTCTATTTACGCAGGTACCAGAACCAAAGAAAACGTGACAACTGGCGGCATTTATATGTATATTTATGGCTTCGCTATGTATTTTAAATGCACCACCCTTGGGTGTAGAGTATCTGCTTCATATCGTTATTTGGTCGCATTCAAAGACACGTTATTATGCACATTCAGTCTAATAAATGGTTGAGGTTACAGGTATCCCTATGTTTGTTTCAGGAACAACATCGATAGCTTACTTACAAGAAGGCCTAATTTTATTTCATAATACTGTTCCACTGTTTCAATGAAAAGAACTGCTTCATGATATCGGTTGGACTACCATGAAGATTAATTAACGCAAATAAAACTAGCAGGCTATGGGGTTTTTGTTGGTTTATTTGGAATTTGCTCAGGGATGAATGAAGCAAGCTGATTTGGCTTTGTTGACTCAAGGTTTTAGTGAACTCCAGGCATCTTTTCGAAGAGCAAACAACATTTCAGAGACAGGTCTTATACTGTGCCAGTTGTGTGCCAGTGCATAGGATTTGGGAGCACCCATTCATTCACTGCCAATGCATTTTCCCCCAGTGTCTCTGTTAGGGGTTGACCCTCTTCGTATGGCTATCATGCTAGCTGCTAGACAGGTGATTGGTACTCTTGGTAATATGGCCCACTCTGCAGAACATAGAGAAGCAAATAGACAAGGGCAGTAACCTCAAATACATTACTTGTTTAAGAGGTTACTGCCCTAAGCTTGCCTCTCAGTATCCACCATGCCTTCTCCCCCTCCTCACACGCGTGTGCAGAACCCTGGGATATGATCTTATAATCTCCATTATAAAATAACTTTCTTTCAAGGAGGATCTCTGATTGGTGCATTTAAAAGGCCCATTGCCCAACACAATAATTAGCCTCTGATAAAGAGACCAAAATTAATGACATTGCCCCAACGGGGAGCTCCAAAGAATATGCAACTGGTGGTATGTCACTCTGCCAGCTACTCAGCAATTAAGGAGTCCAAAGGTCCATCCTTGCTGCCCTGTACACCCCACTAAACAATCAATAAAGAAAACAGAAGAACGAGAATAGGCAAGAGAATTGGGAGAGCTACGGGAAAGTAGACAGGAACATAGAAGTGGTTGGTGGAGAAGGTAGGCAGTCATTGACAGAGAGCATGAGAGAGATTGTGGGAGTAAAGAAAGCAATGTAACGCAAACGAAAATTCAGTGCACTCTGTTTTGCTTTAGTTTAATTTGTTGGGGGGTCCCTCTTTTCTTTTTTAGACATTCATACAAATTAAGGAAATTGGCAAATTTTGCTAAAATTCAAATTTGCACGAATCCGAGTGCACAAGTTTAGCGATCACTGTGAAAATCAATCACAGTGATCACGTGCAATAAATGACACATTTAGTGTTCTCCAAACACTAAATTGTTAAAATCCCCTGCCCCCTGTCTCCACTTAATCTTGTGTCAGAGGGAGATGGGAAGAGGAGAGAGAGAGAGATAGTGTCCCTGAAAATAAAGAAATAAGAAAATAGTGATAAAATATTTTTTGCTATTTTCACATTCTTTATATGCATTATAAATATTAATGGTTAAGTCTCTAAAAAGGTCTCAAAAGAAAGATGTATCTGTCCTTGAAAACTACTTTATTACCCCCACTCCTGCACATCCTACTTACATAAATGTGTGTATGAGTGCGCGGCAGGGCGTAGGGGTACATACAGTATGAGTGCGCGGCAGAGCATAGGGGTACATA